>CM076573.1:44159070-44456509 GCA_034641835.2 Pinus albicaulis | reverse complement strand
AGATGTTCAAATCTATTGATGTTTTGTTGAGCCCTGGGAGGTTCATATTTGACAGATCTCCTGGAATTGTATTCGTTCCTAGGGTACGTGCGACATTCTACAACTTTATGACCAATTTTTCCACATGAATAACAGTAGCCATAAAAAATATGTTGGTACCTGGATGGAAATTTTCATTGAGGAATTGTCTTCCAAGGCTGTTCTTGCGAATCTTGTCCAATGAAGTCTACATGCATGTCAGATCTCATAGGTTCATTGTATTTTGTTGTAGAAGGTCCTACATCTTCTTCTTTGTAACCGATGCCAGTTATGTCGTTGTAAGATCGTTCATTGTTGATGAGTTCTTCCGATGCCCTTGAGATTTTGGCATAGTTTTGGATAGTTTTTCCTTTCTTCACTTCCTCACGCAGCGAGACTACTTCGGCTTCTAATTATTCCCTTTCTTGGTTGCTTTCTTCCAACTTATTTTGAAGTGACTCTTCAATGCATTTGTGTTCTTCAACTTCAATTTTGAGACCTTGAACTTGTTCTTCAAAAGTATTGGAACGGATCTTCTCCGTGAGATCTTTTATAAGCTTGATTGCTTCCTCATAAAATTCGTCTATGGTCCATCCTTCTTCTTCGTTTTTTGATACCTCTTGCTTATTGTGCTTGGGTTTATTGTGCTTGGCCATAAACAATACTCTCTCATTAGCTTGTTCTTCACTATCATTGTCTTCATCGAATGATGAGCTATCTTATTTAGAGAGAAAGTTCCTTTTGGATCCTTATTTGTTGAATTTCTTAAAGCCTTTCTTTCTTTTTGAGTTTCCATTACTTTTGTTTGGACATTTTGCTGCAAAATGCCTAACCTCATTACAGCTGAAACATATCAATGGAAGTTTACCTTTGAATTTTCCCTTACCAATTTGTAGTTTTCTCGTGAAGTAAGCATATTCTTCATCTGAAAGACCTTCTTCATCATCTCCCTTTTCTTTTTTAAGTGCATGTATTTTCAATTGAAGGTTGACATCCTTATTGAACTTTCTTAGGCACTTAGCAGTAGCATTTTCTAGATGCGAAGTACCCTCTTCTTCATCCAGAATCTCATTCATATGCTATGAGAACTCCATGTAATTCCTCTTTGCTGAGTTTGTCAGTTTTGTGTATTCTAAGACCTTGATACCTGCGGGTTGAATCTCCACAGTACGTTCTCAGAATATTGTATAATAGTCTTCTTGTCATTGGCTCTCCCAATCCTTCCATAGTATTGGTTATTTCATCAACGTATTGGAAGTATGTAGAAATTTTGCAATCTTCTTTCATTCTGAGTTGCTCAAATGTTTCTCTATAGATTTGAAGCTTTGCTTCTTTGACATTTGAGTCACCTGCATATATATTCTCAAGCTTGTCCCATACATTTTTGGTAGTTTTACAACCCAACAGCTTATGATAAGAAGATTTAATAAGTCCACTGATAATAATATTCTTTGCTTTTGCATCATTTACCAAATTCTTCTTACATTTTTCATCCGTAGTTGATGTAAATCCATTTTGAACAGTCTCCCATACTTCGTAACCTTGCGCCAAGAGATAGACCTCCATTCTTCCTTTCCAGAGTGCATAATTATTTTCATCGAATAGAGGTACACCATTCTTGGTACGCTCCATGACCTCCTTCCAGCTGTTAAACTGCTATTGAAGGAACCAAGCTCTAAAACCAATTGTTGGAAATACTGAGATGGGGGGTGAATCAGTATTCCTTTCAATTAGAGCATTAGTTAATCTTCAATTATAATCAGTGTTTGTACAATGATAATAGCAAACAAGAGGAACACAAATGCACACAGTTTTAAAGGTGGAAACCAACTCCAGGACAAAAACCACATAATGCTTTTCTAATAATTCTTTAATATTCAACTCCAATTGAAAATAAAGCTCCAACTTCCTAGAATCTAGAAAAGCATTCTTCTACAGCTCCCACTGGATGGACACTCCAACGGCCGAGATTCTTCAATAGTCAACTAAACGGATGCCCCAACACCCGATGAGCTACAACTCACCCTAGCACCACCCTACCACCCTATAGAAGAATAAAATAAGAATGGACTCCCGTACCAGGGAAAATGGTCCACTTTACAATGATATAGAATGATGTAGAAGAAGAAGATATACTAGAACATAACCCCAACATTGACACAACCACCTAAGATGATCCTAGACCTCCCAACACTACCTCTTCAACCCTTGGCAGATAGACACTAGTACAATTTGTACAATAATGTATTTACAATGACTAAGTACAATGATTGTATGCAGTGCTGCCCACTTGAAGACTTCATATGATGAACTTCTTGATTCTTTTATGCACCTTGGTTGTTGCTCTTGTCATGCTACCCTCTGCTGCACCTTTCTTTGCTTTTCTGTCGTAGAAAGTCTGGTCCTTTGCAATCCTTGACAACACATGATCTAGCTTTTTCTTGCCTTCTAGGAGCTCAATATTGAATCTGGTGTATCTCTGTTATTTCAGATCCTCAATATTTGATTTTTGGTCCTGTACTATTCCACTGAGTCTTCTTTCCAATGCCATAGGTCTAACCCAATTTGGATTCTTCAAGAGAGAGTTATACCCAATTTCTCACACTGCCCTAATTATGGGCTGTTTCAGTAGAGCGCACTTGTACAACGTGCCACGTGTCTCTGTTTCTTCATTTGCCTCTAAAATTGATAGAGAGAAAACTAAAGACTATGCACTATCTACCACGTTTTATAGAATTCCAATCCGATACTCAGAGAGAGAGTTATGATGATTTTACCAAGGTCACTTCTTTGAGATGAATTTCAGGAGCCTGCAAAAACCCTTACTTCCACAGATCATATCTCCAAAAATATTGCGCAACTTGATCTGAAATTTTTACTACAGCTTTCTCAGGATTTCAGCTTCACCTCATAAAAATTTCAGCTTCTGAGCCTTTGTAGAAAAAAATTTAGAGCGAAAATGCCACGATGACCTCTTTCAGATGGCCAAATCCCATGCATAAGGAGGAAATGAAGATCACAATTTATATGAATGCTTAAGATGAGAGGGGCTTCAACAAGTGAACGTGGGAGGGATCTTAGGAGCTTAAAAAATATTAATTATGACTTTTCAATGACCCATGCCCCAACCCCATGGGGTTTTAGCCCACTAACTGGGGGTACAAACTTTAAACATGAATATCTCTCAAACCGTGAAGAATTACATGGCGTGCCATATATCAACGGAAACATCTCGACAAGTAGAAACCATCAAAAGCATTATTGACCCAGAATATATTAATTTGGTAGGTCAAAATTCCCATGCAATATTGGGTTAGCCCATGGTGCTGCTTGGGTTGACATCAATGACAACCGTTGATCAGCTTAATAACAAAGTGATCAAGGCGAATAAGTTTATTTTAATCTCATTATGCTTGAATGTATACATTTTTGATTGGTTTATATTGTTTGTGATGCATTGTATGGCAGGTCTCAGAAAGAATACAAAATTCCCAACGTAAAATTAGTGGTATGCATAAAGCTATATTTTTTCGAGTGATGCGAAAAAAAGAAATGAGAGAAGCGAAGGCTAAGAAGTATGGCTATCCATTTCAAATTCCACGAGGAAAACAAACATTCATAAGGAAATCTCCTGCAAAATAAGCATATCATCTTGATATGCATAGAGAGGTTAGAGAGAGTGAAGATAGAGAATGCAGAGTATGGAAAATTGAGGCAGAGAAGATAAGGAAGAGATGTAGAAATTTGAATAACTGATATATTATTCATTGAGATTCTCTTGATCACACACTATTTTAGCTTCATGCATAATACATAATCTCTTCTACCATTGATCATCACATGCGGAAATAAAATCAATTGCATGCACACATTAAAACCACAAACAATCACACATATGAACACAATATTTAATGGGAAAGATTAAAGCTGAAAAACCCAACTATCTGTATATTATATTTCATAGAGATCATGTAACAATCATTGTACAAAGCTCCTCACAAGCTCTCAGCACAACCTCCAATTGCTACACACTAATCAAGCTAGATCTAGCAAAACACATGCTCCAATCTCTGCCACCTAATAGCCAGCCTCTATTGTGTAATCAATGTTGTAGGATGGCTCATAAATAACTTCGAACCACCTGGCTTGTACTGCGCAATCCTCATTGGCTTCTCCAATCACTGGTTGTTGCAAATATGCAACAGTATAGTCACAACTGATAGTTAACCTGCTCTTTCACCTATCTCTGCACTGGTCTCCACTGAAACTGTCCATGCACTGAAGTTAACTGATGTATTCTTTAGTTGATTTATGAGTTTATAATTAATGAATTAATTAATAATTAATTCACACCACTCATCACTAATTGTATCAATTAGTTAAACTAGATACAAATAGCTCAACTATGTTTAGATTAGTTAAGCTGAATACAACTCCACTAACTTCCTCAATCAACTCCACCAAACTCTATCACATGAGTTCTAACTGAAGTATCCATGCAATAGCTCCACTTAACCCTCAGGAATAGCGTAATTCCTTCTGTCGGCTCCTGTGCCACATCTGTGCACTTAACTGAAGTGCTCCAAGAGAATAAGATAATGTTTAGAGTCCAAATATTATTAAGAGCTAATAATATTCGACATATCTATTTTTAGACTGGAAATCTAAAAATAGATTCCGCCCAATATGTATAAAAATACAAGTCCATCTATTTTTCCCGACTTGACCAACCATCCACAAATAGAATCCTGCAACTCATAGAACATGATCCATATGTCTAAAAATAGACTTTGCGCCAAAAATAGCCTGCGGGTCCACTTAGTGAAGGCGACTTCTTTCCACTAAGCTCATCATCTTGTTGCAATCTCAACACTCCCTCTCAACAAGATAAGGATTATCTGCCACCCCTATCCTGCCTCTGTGGTATTCGAATTTGCTCCTGGTGAGCGCCTTCGTCAAGATATTAGCATCCTGATCCTCTATGGGAATGTATGAAAGTAACATGATCTTCCACTGCACACAATCTCTGATGTGATGATACCGATCCGTGAAGCCATGCCGCCTCAACTCATCCTCCTGTCTGTACCATGATCCATATCATGATGTGCCTCTGAGATATCTCAATACATGCTTGCCTGCCTTCCAATAGAGCTTGGTAGGCTTAACCATAGCTTGTGAAAGCTGGTTAACAACATAGCATATGTCGGGTCGTGTATTGACCAGATACATAAGTGACCCCACCAACTGTCGATAAACAGTGGCATCCACTACCTTCGCCAAAGTAGCATCCTCCAACCACCAGGAAGAGGAGTATCAACAGGCTTGCAGCCATGCATGTTGAACTTGTCCAGTATCTCCCGGGCATACTTGCCTTAAGAAACAAAAAGTCCATCACTGCGCTGCCAAATTTCCAATCCCAGGAAATAATGAAGGAGCCCCAAGTCCTTCATCTCAAACTCCTTTGCAATATCAGCCTTGCATGAGTGTATCAACAGTTCATCACCCGTCAAAATCAAATCATCTACATAAAGTACAATGATCATCAACTTACCCTCCACCACAATCTGGTATAGGTTCAGATCCGCCTCACTCTTTGAGAATCCAAGTCCGGTGAAATAACTATCTATCCGTGTGTACCAAGCGCGAGGTGCTTGTTTCAACCCATACAGCGCTCTCTTGAGCCTGCACACATGCGACTCGCTGCTGAAGATCTCGAAACCTTCGGGTTGTTCTATGTACACCTCCTCCTCAATGACTCCATTGAGGAACGCAGTCTTCACATCCATCTGATGAATGTGCCACCCCATCTACGCTGAGAGAGCAAGAATTGTCCGTATGGAAGAATACCTTCCGACAGGTGCAAAGGTCTCCTCATAATCGATCCCCTCAATCTGTGAAAAGCCTCGGGCAACAAATCTTGCCTTGTACTTCTCCACACTCTTGTCAGCTGCTTGCTTCACTTTGTAGATCCATCTCGAACCCATCACTGATTTCCCTTCTGGCCTCGGTACAATCTCCCATGCACTGTTTCTGACAATCGAATCATAGTCTTCCACCATGGCATCTACCCATGCGGGGTCCTCCACAGCTTCCTCGAAAGAGGATGGCTCTATCATGACACATTTTCTCATAAGAGCCATGTATCTAGTGTACCGGTCCGGTGACTGTCTTTGTCTGCGCTGTGCTGTAGGTGGTCCTACAACCTTCTCTGCATCTTGAGCCAGTCGCTCAGCTTCTGTAGTGCGCTTGCGCCCTCTGATGGTTGGCGCTGCATGAGTGGTCTCTTCCACTCCATGAACTTCCTCTTATGGCTGATCCACATCCGGAAGCTCATCCTTAGGAACTAATAGCTCCTCATCTGCATGCAAGTGTGGCTCCCTCTCAAGTGTGGCTCCCTCTCAGCGAACACTTCATGGAGCTTTCTCTCATGAAATTTGATATGTACATTTGCACAACGATCTTGCGATTTTCTGAAAAGCTTTACTGACAGTTGTGGGGTGTATCAGTGTACCCCACAAATATCCCAACCTCTACTGATTGGCTCTAGCTTCTTCACGGCATCCTTCGTCACATGAATGTAAACAGGTGAGCCAAAAATCTTCAAATGAGAAATATCAGGCTTCTTACCAGAAAACGCCTCCTCGAGTGTACTCATGCCAAGTACTCTGTGAGGACAACGGTTTTGCACATAAACTGCAATATTGCATGCCTCAGCCCACAAGTGTATGGGAAGGCCCTGATCATGCAACATCGCCCGTGCAGCACCCACGATCATTCTGTTCTTTCACTTAGCGACCCCATTCTGCTATGGGTTATGAGGCGCTATGAGCTCTCTTCAAATTCCTTTTGCGCTACAAAAGTCCTTGAATTCGCCGGAGATGAATTCACCACCATTATCACTCCTAAGAGCCTTCACCTGCTTCCCCGATTCTTTCTCAACCAGTGCCTTGAACTCACAGAACTTTGAGTATGTCTCACTCTTCTTCTGCATGAAGAAGATCCAACACTTACGAGAAAACATCAACAAATATCACATAGTACCTGTGCTTTGCTGTCAAAGCTACTGAGAAAGGTCCACACACGTCTGTGTGAATTCTCTCAAGGATCATCGTGGCGCGACTATCCTTCTCGTGAAAGGTGGCTTTCACAAATTTTCCCAAAGTACATCCCTTGCATTGATCTGACTACGCAAGAGAACCCTTAGGAAGCCTAGTAGAAATCTGCTGCAGTATCTTCAAATCTCCATGGTGAAGGTGGCCCAATCTCCGGTGCCACAACTCGCCATCATCTCGGCTCACCACTCCTTCTGCCTTGCCTGCCATTGCTGCGCAGCCATCTACCTGCAATTGATAAAGTTTCTTAACTCAAACCCCTATCCTCCGGGTCTCACCAGTTGCCTTACTGCGTAGGAAAGCCTTTCCCTCGCTAAAGACAACATCATATCCCTTGTCTTCTAACATTGCCACAGAGATCAGATTCTTCTTCAATCCTGGAACATGCATCACTTCCTTTAATACAAAGGGTTTACCAGACTCCCTCTCAAAGGAAATGGTACCGATACCGGTCGCACTGTATCTACCATCATCACCCATCTTGATGTGCACTCCAATATCTTTCTCATCCAGATCAGTAAACAAATCTCGATCTCCTGTCATGTGAAAATATGCACCACTGTCAAGAAACCACACTGAACCCATCACACTTGAGACCAAGCATGCGATCAGCAAAAAATCCGACTCCAAGCCTTCCTGGTAAGGCCTCTCCAGTGAGATCCGACGGCACCTTTGTACACCTTCTTTTGTGGACACTTCAGGTAGGCGTAATGTCCATGTTGGTGGCATTGAAAGCATTCTGCTGGACATGTCTTGCTTCTTGCCTTTCACACCAGATTGAGAAGCATGCTTCTTGCTCTTCCCCTTCTTTGCTTTGGTAGCCAAAGCGCAATTTTCTTCATCAGAGTTCTTTGATGAAGATCCGTCCTTGGTACTTCGCCATTAGGGGATTTTGAGGTCTAAAATGGGCCTCGTAAGAAAAATGTACAACAAAAATAAGCTTTATAACAACCAATAGGATTCAAGATGATGATGTCAACCATGGGGGATGATTCACCATTTTTTAAATAAAAGGGTAAAAATATTAAAAAATAATAAAATAATAAAACTACTTTTTCAACTCGTATTTTCAACTTATCTCCCAAAATTTTTACTCAAATTTCGAGTAGGAGTACTTGTTGGATGCGAAATTTAATTCCTCATCCAAGGAGTACCCATGTTGCATACTTTCGATGAACTCTACTACACGAAAAATGAGAAATACATAAAAAACGTGATTGTAATCACGTTTTTTTTTATGTATTTCTCATTTTTCGTGTAGTAGGACCCATCGAAAGTATGCAACATGGGTACTCCTTGGATGGGGAATTAAATTTCACATCCAACGAGTACTCCCGCTCGAAATTTGAGTAAAAACTTTGGGAGATAAGTTGAAATATGAGTTGAAAAAGTAGTTTTTCCATTTTTCCCTCTAAAATTTAATGATGTCATCAAATCTTATTTGATTTTTTCCACTATTATTTTATAATTTCCTTAGAGCCCATTTTAGGCCTGAAATTTCCTAATACGTATCTCCTCTTGCAAAGATCTGACAAGTAACCCCATCTGTGAGATTTCTATAACGATAGGACAAAGTCTGATAGGAATGGTTACTGGTCGGAAACTTGTGAGGAGAGCCAAGCTCACCAAGTACTCATCATCAACAGTAACCCCCACACTTCCCATCTCATCCCTACATTGGATGAACTTCGTGAGGTACTTGGGCATACTGTCGCCTTTCTCCATTTTTATGTTTCCGAGTTTATCCTTGAGCGCCAAATTCCTCTGGTCGCTCTTGCTTTGAAATAAATCTGTCAAAGCTTTCCACATCAAGAATGGAGATGCCTTACCATGAAGGCTGGACACTATGTGATCCTTCACACCTTCCAACAGAATCCTTCGACACTTTTCTGTCTTCTTTTTCCATGCGTCAAGTACGGCAACATCACTAGAAGTAGGTTTTGGAATTTCTGCATCTATGAACTCCTTCAACCCATTGTCATCCAGCACCGCCTCCATCCTGTCCTTCCATGCAATATAATTCGAGCTTCCCTCAAGGGAATACTCCAATCGCAATCCGTTGAAAGACATCTCAACTTCGACACCAAGAAAACACTGCTGCAAATTCGAATTCCACCAGCACAAAACTCAACCGCTTCAATGTTTTGCAATTGCTCCAATGATCAATATAGCTCTGATACCATGTAGAAATTTGAATAACTGATATATTATTCACCGATATTCTCCTGATCACACACTATTTTAGCTTCATGCATAATACAGAATCTCTTCTACCATTGATCATCACATGCGGAAATAAAATCAATTGCATGCATACATTAAAACCACAAACAATCACACATATGAACACGGTATTTAATGGGAAAGCTTAAAGCTGAAAACCCCAACTATCTGTATATTATATGTCATGGAGATCATGTAACAATCATAGTACAAAGCTCCTCACAAGCTCTTAGCACAACCTCGAATTGCTACACACTATCAAGCTAGATCTAGAAAAACACATGCTCCAATCTTTTGCCACTTGATAGCCAGCCTCTATTGCGTAATCAATGCTGTAGGATGGCTCATTAAATAACTTGAACCACCTGGCTTGTACTGCGCAATCCTCATGGGCTTCTCCAATCACTGGTTGTTGCAAATATGCAACATTATAGTCACAACTGATAGTTAACCTGCTCTTTCACCTATCTCTGCACTGGTCTCCACTGAAACTGTCCATGCACTGAAGTTAACTGATGTATTCTTTAGTTGATTAATGAGTTTATAATTAGTGAATTAATTAATAATTAATTCACACAACTCTCACTAATTGTATCAATTAGTTAAACTGAATACAAATAGCTCAACTATGTTTAGATTAGTTAAACTGAATACAACTCCACTAACTTCCTCAATCAACTCCACCAAACTCTGTCACATGAGTTCTAACTGAAGTATCCATGCAATAGCTCCACTTAACCCTCGGGAATAGCATAATTCCTTCTGTCAGCTCCTGTGCCACATCTGTGCACTTAACTGAAGTGCTCCAAGAGAATAAGATAATGTTTATAGTCCAAATATTATTAAGAGCTAATAATATTAGACATATCTATTTTTAGACTGGCAATCTAAAAATAGATTCCGCCCAATATGTCTAAAAATAGAAGTCCATCTATTTTTCCTGACTTGACCAACCATCCACAAATAGCATCCTGCAACTCATAGAACATGATCCATATGTCTAAAAATTGACATATTCTAAAAATAGACTTTGTGCCAAAAATAGCCTGCGGGCCCACTTAGTGAAGGTGACTTCTTTCCACTAAGCTCATCATCTTGTTGCAATCTAAACAAGAGAGGAGCAGAAAGAGATGCTACAGAACAGAGCTGATATCTGAGGTAAATCAACAAACATTTCTTTTAATAAATTGAGGAATTTGGAGCTTCCCTATCAAGTTGAAGCTTGATAGTTGTCAGTTGTAGCTGACTGAGGTTGGAGCCTCGTATAGGTTAGTGCCTGCAGAAAAACAGTGGTGAGAGGGAGTTGGAGCTTGCCTTTGCATCACAACAATAATAAGATGTGGTTTTCTCCCTTTATGGGTTTCCACTTATATCTGCTATCTCTATGTGTGTTTCCTATGTGTTGAAATGATCTACCCAATCTGCTTAATGTTTGTTGCTCTCATAATAAGTTTGGTGTCACATTAATTTAATACTTGCTGCAACGTATTAAGTCTGTTCACATATTAAATTCGGTTATAAAATTAAGCTATAAATAAGTTGATGAAAATTTTAAAAAGCTTATGTATGTGTTATGCATTACTCTGTTAGAAACCCTCTGATTTTAAGGTTATATTTGTGTGTTCGTTTGTTAGAAAGGAATTTTGAATATATCACATATCAACATATTCCTAGAAGAATGAATACGTTAACTGATGCAGTAGCCGATATTGTATTAGATAGACATTTGCGAAATTTGTAAAACATTCATCATTGTATAATAAGATTTAGACAAGAAAATAAGAATATATATATCAATTGTTTGCATCCATTTGCATCATAAGTTCAAAAAATATGTGTTTTGGTTACATCCCGAGACATCACGTCTCTCAAAAAATATATAGAAATAAACCCTAGGCATCTAATCATCATGGTGCTCATAATAACATGTCATTGCACACACAACCCGCCTCAGTAAACGGTGGATGCGGTTAGACTCCCCTGCAACGTGCCTTTGATACGCACGAGGAACATCCTTGAATCTCACGTAATCTGGGATTCCGCTTGTGAGTCCTTCCAAGTTGCACACAATCTCTTCTTCTTTGCTTCCCTCACCTTGAGGGGCCGCCTAGAAATCGTGGGACCCTCTGTTCTATGGGGGACATACCTACAGGTCTCTTTGGGCCAACTTCTGCAATGCATGGATAAATATCAGAGCATATATAAACAACAAATAATAATAAATCATAACACTCATAAAATCAAAAAATGAGATTTTACCCAAAGCTTCATCCGAATCCTCTCCTTCCGAGAGTGGAAGGTTTGGCTCACCCATGAAATTGGTGCCAGTTTACGGCCATTCCTCTACCATGATGAGCTGTCGGTGGAGCTAGTCAAATAATTTTGGCTTCCATATTTCATTTATAATCTAGGAATTTCCATCATTTTATAACCTTTTTCGAAACCCTAATTAGATTTTAAGCTTATTTTTCAATTATTTTATTGTTTTATCTCGAGAAATGGATTTTGCATTTGCTTCATGTGTAGCAACATGTCCTAAACATGACGAAAATGAAGCGACGAGTTGAATTTTATTACTTTTTCGGACTTAGTAAAAACACGAAAAAGTCACCCCATGGAGTCATCTTTCAGCTCTTTTCTGACTCTCGAAAATTGAAAGGATTGTCGAGACTCTTGTCGTTTTGAACTCGTTAAAGGCTACGAAATGTCATCTGCCCAATATACGTTTACCCCTTTTTCGGGTTGGGACAGATTATTTATGAAAATAATACCTTAGTCGCACATGACTAAGAGGTTCTCCCAGATATTGTTTTATACCTTTTCGGATCTGTGAGACTACCTACGAAAATGGACCTGTTGGAGTTTTCTTTTTCGCTTCTTTTCAAACTCTCGAAACATGAAAATATGTTGAGTTCTTCCTTGGCCAGACTTGTTAAACCTAAATGACATCGGGAACTGTCACCATGATGTTATCGATTTCCTCCTTCCCGGGCTCGTAAAATGCACTAGGATGGATTTGTCCGAAGGAAAAATTGATATGCCAAGCATATGATATCCCCTTCAAGCTCGTTTACAAAAATAATTGGGGTACTCGTCAGAAATGGTGGGGGGGAATTGAACCAGTTTTGAGTCGTGACAACAGTATGTCACTCTTGAAAATGACACTTGTTTGTAGTTCGTGTCGGGTTGGGGACATCCCACGTTTGTCATTTTTCCTCCATGTGTTTGGGTTATCTTTTTTAACCTCTCATATGCTCTTTTTCATGTCATCGTGACCTTAGATACCTTGATGTCAAATACTGCCAAATTCCGGAGTCATGTCACCAATATGTTAAAGAGAAGTTCCTTCTACAATTTTCACCCATGATCCTCTGTATAGTCTTGATTCACCATCATCTTATTCCTCTGTCTTGTGTCGATTATGTGGGATACATTATGGCCCTCCTTCGACCGGTCACTTCCTCTCGAATTCAGCTCATTATCTATGAAGTTGATCTGGAGACTCCCTTTTGGTACTTTAGAGCTTGCATGCCTCAATGGCAAGTTCTTCGCATTCGAAAACATGTTCTCATCATTGGCCTTCGATCGAGTGATTTTGCGGGTGTTGGACTCCAGATCATTTTTCACATTCCATGGATTGTACTAGTTGTACCTTGAGAAAAATTGTCATTATTGATGGTTTCTCTCGTGCTAGTTAACAACTTTCATCATTGGCTGGTAATCAAGTGATTTTCTTGCATGTTCGACTTCAGCTCATTCCTTCGCATGCTTTAATTTTTACCTGTTCGGGTCGAGATGGAGCGCAAGACCCTGGATTTGTGCAGGCAAATCCCCTTTGTGGATAGAGGCGATCCCTCTAGCCCTAGGGTGGGTCTAGCAACAAGGGATCATGCTGGACTCCTGAATTCCTAGATTATAAATGAAATATGGACCAAAAAAGATAGCCTACCTCGGTCCAATGCTTCTGTCATGGCACACAGCAACGATCCTTCGATCTTTGTCTTCACACCTTGCGCTCCGTGTTGGTGACGATGTTCACGTGTCTGCATAAATATCAAACAAACGATGACCAAATACAAGCACATAAATTCATCTACAAATATTGCATGTAAATGGAAACAAAGCTGGAAACAGAAACCAGTCATGTATTATTGATAAATGAAAAAGAAATTTACAACATTATGCCTTGACATTGTGGACCTCCTTCGACGGGTTCAGTCGTGCGTGTCTCAAGCATTCGTTCAACATTCGACTCAATGAGGCAATGGGCTTTAAACTCTCTCTCAACAATGGATTCTTCTGTGCTTCTTCAACGCATCAGCTATACTAATGATTGTTCAACTAGCTAAATAAATGTGAGGAGGAAGGATTTATAGGAGAGGAGGAGGTGGTTTGGGATCCCACATAAGGTTGAGGAGAGGTCGATCCCTTTGGGTAGTTGCACAATTGTAGGAATTAACAAGCCAAAGGGATGAACTCGACGTGATTCAATCAAACAAACCATGATGACTCTGCTCACGAAGTTGTTAAGCATGGAAGCTTCGTTTCTATTTTAAAAAACTTTCCAAAAGAAGCTCGGCAAGAATTCCCTTCTGAGACAGAGTGCCAAAGGGTACGAGGCTCAGTGTTAATTTCTCCATGGGCGCAAGGCCATAAATTCCTACCAGCGCCAACCCAAAATCACATGCTTTTGAAGGTCTGCTTGAGGAATGATCAATAGAGATTATATTCTTGACATGCCAAGGGATGCAATGACATTTATGGCAATGTATGATAGTACACAAGGGTCATTGAAATGGTCCTTCAATATTCGGGATGGGGATTGCAGGGACGGTGACAAAATAATTTATAACAGATGCCCCCTAAAGCATGAAGTCTGAGAGAGATAAGAGGGGTGAAATGCTTTATGAGAACATGCCCAAACCAAAATGCTGTCGTCGCTAGCCCTGCAAGAACAAGTACAACTGATATCTCTGATACATAGATATGTGGTATGGTCGCAACCATCCATAATAGAGTACATACAACAATATTCGAGGTATGGACGTAACTATATAGTGAAAAGGATCGTCAAACAGACTCAGGTATATTCGCAACCATCCAATCAAAAGAGTCGTGCATATAGTCATGATAAACCAAATTGTCCCACAACCTGGATTTTATCAGACAAAACCCAGGGTCTTGTGCTCCATATCGACCCGAACAAGTAAAAATTCAAGCATGCGAATGAATGATCTAAAGTCGAACACGCAAGAAAATCCCCTGATTACCAGCCAATAATGAAAACTGTTAACAGGCACGAGAGAAACCACCAATAATGACAACAGTTCTCAAGGTATTGCCGGTTCAATTCATGGAATGCAAACAATGAGTTGAGTTCGAACACCCGCAAAATCACTCAATCGAAGGCCAATGATGAGAACCTATCATCGAATGCGAATAACTTGCCATTGAGGCATGCAAGCTCCAAGGTACCAGAAGGGAGTCTCTAGATCAACTTCTTGGATAATGAGCTGAAGTCGACAGGAAGTGATCGGTCGAAGGAGGGCCATAATGTTTCCCACATCATCGACATGAGACAGAGGAATAAGACGGTAGTGAATCAGGACTAAACAGAGGATCAAGGGTTGAAAACTGCAGAAGGAAACTTCTCTTGAACATATTGGCGACACGACTCCGGAATTGGCGGTATTTGACATCAAGGGATTTGAGGTCATGATGACATGGCAAAGAGAAGATGAGAGGTCAAAACATATAACCCAAACCCATGGAGGCAAAATGATGAATGTGGGATGTCCCCAACTCGACATGAATTGCAGACAAGTGTCATGTTCAAGAGTGACATACTGCCGACACCACTTAGAACTAGTTCAATTTTCCCTCACCATTTCTTGCGAGTACCCCAATTATTTTTGGAAACAATCTTGAAGGGGATAGCATATGTTTTTCATATAATTTTGTCCTTCGGACAAATTCATCCTAGTACATTTTACGAGCCCTACGAAGGAGGAACTCGGTAATGTCATGGCGACGGCTCCCGATGTCATTTAAGTTTAACAAGTATGAAAAAGGAAGAACTCGACACCTTTTCATGTTTAAAGAGTTTGAAAATAAGCGAAAAAGAAAACTCCAGCAGGTCCCTTTTCATAGGTAGTCTCACAGATCCGAAAAGGTAAAAAACAATATCTGGGAGAACCTCTTAGCCATGTTCAACTAAGGTATTACTTTTTCATAAATAATTTTTCCTAGCCTGAAAAAGGGGTAAACGTATATTGGGCAGACGACATTTCGTAACCTATAACGAGTTCAAAACGACAAGAGTCTCGACATTCTTTTCAATTTTCGAGAGTCAGAAAAGAGTTGAAAGATGACTCTAGGGGGTGGCTTTTTTGTGTTTTTACCGAGTCCGAAAAAGTAATAAAATACAACTCATCACTTCATCGTCGTCATGTTTAGGACTTGTTGTTGCACAAGAAACAAACATAAAACCCATTTCTCAAGATAAAACAATCAAATAGTTGAAAAATAAGCTTAAAACCTAATTAGGGTTTTGAAAAGGTTATAAAGTGATGGAAATAATAAAAACAAATTACTTTTCACCTTTTAACTTTCTTGTGAGCAATTTACCATTTTTAACTGTGAACTTGTGGAATTGACAACTGACAATCCAGGAGGCCATTCAAAAATCACTTTTCTCCAAGTAAGAGCTCGCATCTTTTCTTGCATTTTAAACCCTGTTTCATTTCCTAAATTTTAGTTTTTGAGGCATTTAGGGGAAGTTTGTCATAGGTTGGTCGCGACAATCAGTGCGGATTTCGAGCATGGAGTCACACCAACCCACCTAAAACTTTAAAGGGGAGGCACCAATCGGCGCTGTTGTTTGCAAAACAGCAGCACCAATCATCGCGACCAAAAATGCGTAAAATTTCTGTTAAATTGCCCAATTTGAATGATTCAAATGCCAAAATTGCGGCTAATTTTAGTCTCAATTATGGTTTTGCAGGGAAATTAGCAGTCAAAATGGTCATTGAGTGGAAAGAACAAGAGCATGAGGAGGAAGATGAATAAGCCATGGGAAATTATGCATCCACGTGCATCATAAGTTCAAAAAATATATGTGTTTTGGTTACATCCCGAGACATCATGTCTCTAAAAAAATTGTAGAAATAAAACCTAGGTGTATAATCAGCATGGTGATCATGATAACATGTCACTGCACGCACAACCCGCCGAAGTAAACGATGGATATGGTTAGACACCCTTGCAATGTGCCAGAATGGAAGTCATTGAGGAATTTTTCAGCTTTCTTTAGGGTTAAATACCGGCGGAGAATGGTATCAGCTCCGATGCGGTATAGAGTATCTCCAACTATACGATAAGGTTGAGAATGATGACGGATACGTCGACGAGCATCTTTCATCAACTCAGACCAGAAGGTGGAAGTGTTGAGATAGATGATGATATCACTGTACCATGGATCGAGGGTGCTAATGAGAAAAAGAGTGTCGTATGGAATGCGTTCCTTAGAGCCAGGAGAAGCAGAGGCAGAAGGTAAAGAGAAGATAAAATCGGGAGAGAAAAAAAAAAAAAAAAAATTATTCGATTTGGTGGTAGTGAACTCCAAATTGAACTCTTAGAGGATGACAATCCATTTTGAGTACTTGTCCCCCAGAAATTTTCGAATAAATATATAAGTCATAGGGTTACAATATGAAATCATGGTTACTGTGCGAAGTAAAATATAATGGCATATGTTATATCCCCGTAATTTCAGCAGATTGGTGAGACTAAAGCTGCGGAGAGGACATTGGAACCACTTTGGGATTCTAGGATCTAGCCCTCCTGAATCTAGAGAGGTATCTCTCTATAAGTGCAAAGATTGGTTTATCTTTAAAGTTTTTATGTGTGATATTAGGCTAGTTATTAAGAACAAGGTTTTTGTTTGGTTTTGGATGGTTGAGCATGATTTTTACTTTAGTGGAAAGTATTAAAATGAAAGAGTTCCAAAGGGTTGAAGGTATAAGCGATCAGAACAAGATTTGGCTAATAGGATAGATATGACGCTGGTTTTTAGTCCATTGGGCTATGCAGTCATAAAAGGGTTTAATTGTGCAACAATTTAAAGAGTGGTCCAAGGGGCAAGTCATCTATATCACAAGATCTCTTAGATAAAATGATGGAATGGAATAATAAAAGTGTTGAAGGGGTGGAAAAAGACAATAATTTCAACTAGGATTTATCAGTCTTTCCAAACAAGAAAATCCTTTTAAGTAACTGTTGAAAACCAACCAAAGGACAGGGCTAACCATAGACTTCTTTGGACAAGCTTGTATTAAAGCTAACTTATCAGACAAACAATCCAGTAATCCACATAATTACTTTCAGAAGGAATGAAAACGGATGAGAAAACGAAGTGCAGCCTAAGATCAGATAAGATACTTTTAAATCTAAACTGCTTTGAGCATACTCTTAGGGAAATTTTCAGAATTACCTTTGAAGAAAGAACTAGAAGACAAGGCAAACCATAAACTTTCCTAGTCTAACTTTACTTAGCAAATAATGAAAATATCATTCAAGAACTTCTTTTCAAGCTTTGCACATCAAGACAGGGACAAACCAACATTCCTTAGTAATGTTTACACTTGACTTAAGACCTTCTTAGACACATAATTTGGAGGAAAACATTGAGATAAAGCTTATCAGTCAGAGAAGGGTACCGTAAACAGTAAATCCTAACTCTATGCTTGTTGTTCTTTATCAGAGACTAAGTGGACAAAATGGCATACATGAAAGGAAAACAATAACACGGAAAGAAGCACTTCACCAGTGATATAGACCAGGATCCCAAGAATCAGCTTGTATATTGATGTCAATCCAGTTACATTCTTCAAGTCCAATGTTTCAGTTCAGCAATCATCTTCTCTTCTCAGCCTAACTTATTTGATCACAAACAGAGCTTCAAGAGCCTCTGAACACTATTTACATGTAGAAAGTTTTGAGCACAAGTATTATATCAAATTTCAGCAACCAACCCTTTACAATGTGCTCCTCAAGAAGATTTTATAGGAAAATGAGGAGGTGGATGAGAGAAAAGATCTATAGGCTCAATTAATACAGTTTAATGCTTCTCGGCCTTTGAGGGGCTCAATGGAGAAGATTTCAGCTATTTCTCTATATTAATTGTTTTTATTAAGTTTTCGATCCTCTTAGTAGAGTTTGTTGACCTTTAGAATTCTTCCTTATCTTTGCAATAACTCTGTTGACAGTTTGTAATAAGTTCTTTGATCTGAAATAACTATTCAATTGCCTTGAGGCAAATATCTTCTGTTCTGGTAATAACTATGCCTCTTTTGAATGCTTTGAGGCTGCAGGTGGCTTTTGGTAGCTGAGAAGATTCGATTAGCCTCTGATGTGGCAGTGGAGGCTTTTTGGACTGATAGATATTATTGTGGCAGTGGAGGCTTTTTGGACTGATAGATATTATTGTTTTTCTTTGAACACTATTAATTTGTTTTAATTTTGTGTGTTAGGCTTTATTAGGCCTAATTTTTGTCTTATGTTCTTCAAACTGTGTCTAATTGAATGGATTAGGCTTTTTGATAGTCAATTTAGGCCGTAATCCCTCAAAACTGCATAAACAATCTTCAATTCTTCATCACTGTTGTGACTAGATCCTTTAACACTGATACTCTTTGCTTGATTAAGTTTTGTTGTGTCTTATTGATGTGCAGGCATTACAGAGGTTTTATAATGGCGTCAATGCTCATGAGGCACTGATAAAACATAATTTGGAACCCTGTGGAATGATCTCTTTCATGAATAAAGGCATGGGGGATCGTCATCCCTGGCCTTCAATTTTCCTTTTAAAACATTTGAAAAACCTTTAAAACCTACACAAACAAAGAAAAATTAAGAAAATCATGCAGGGTAAGGCTTAAACTGCTTCAGAAGCTGAGGTTAGATTGCAACCGTTGGATGAAAGCATCCAACGGCGACGATTTAATGCTGAGGATAATGGAGAGGCAGTCGGGGGAGTCAATGAAAAATTAAGTCCGAGTCGTCGATGTATGTGGATCAATGGTCTATATTAACCCAAGATCTTGTAAGGTGGAAGGGAAATGTCATAGTGAAATGGCGGAAAATATAAGAAAAATAGGGGAAAAATTTATCAGAGGTGAAAATGGGTTAAATGATATTTGGGTTTTCCGAACGATCCTGGGCTGTTGGATTGGATTAGTCCGCAGAGATCAACGACGAAGGTTGATCAATGAAGTCCTTTGGAGGATGGGTGGATGGCGATGAACTAATGGCGAGGTTAAACGTGAGCCGTTAGATCTCAGAGATCAACGACGGAGATCACACATGGGAGAATGCAATGGAAATAGGGAAAAGTGGTTTCGGCGAAAGAAACCACTGGTGTCGCGCTGCTCTTAAGTGGTTTCCAAAATATTCATAAAAAACGAGATATGCCTCGCCGCCCGCCACATGTCCTTAAAAAACCGCCCATATCGCGTAATTTTTAGGAATTAACTATCGGACTTAGATTTACGCGATATGGGTCCTTGGCCGTTGGATGAAGGCCAGGTAGATCCAACAGTAGAGATGAGAGCACGATAAGACAAGATGCGCGGGCGAAAAGAGGTGGGGCAGCGTCAAGGTGGTTTTAATCTGGACCATCAGATCAGGGAATGGGTAGTGGAGATTTGATCTGGGGAAAGGTAGGACCCAAAGGAGTTGGGCCTATCAGGTTAAATATGGCCCGTTGGATGAAACAGATCAACGGATCAGATTTAATCTTGGGGTTAATGGAATAAAATATGAGGCGAGGGTTGGGTGGAGTTTGGGTTAATGCGAGTCATTGATTTGTAGAGATCAACGGTGGATATTCATTGAAAACTTTATACAACGGGGTTTCATGAATTTTAACAAAGGGTGTTAAGCTTCAATCTGGACCGTCGGATGAGTGAAATGAACGGCCCAGATCCAATCGCAAGGTCACCAATCAGAGGCGGAGAGAGGAAAGGCGCAATGGTTTTCGCGATGCGATTGAACAAGGACCATTGATCTTAGAACCAGATCAACAGCGGAGATTAAGTTATGGGTGCCAAAGGCGGGTATGCGGGCTATTGAACAGAGCTATGTGGGCCGTCGGATCTGGGCCTGGTGGAATAGATCAACGGTTGGGAAACCATCGGAAGGTTTCAATCGGAGGTAGGAAATAAATCTTCGCAATGCGTCCAATGAAAAACTTCGATGTGATGTGCCGACGCTCGTTGATCGGCTTTAGATCAATGGCTGACATTTTCCAATACCACAAACTGTCGGGCTTAATGGAAATTCGGGTTTTACGAATTTACAAAGGGGAAAAAGGTTTTTGGACAAGTATTTTTGTTTTAGTGCCTGATTGCGGGGCTCTTGGTTTTTACGAAGGAAGTAAGGGATCAGGGTTTAGAAGAAAAGGGGCCAATCGCATCAGAAACTTTTTAAAAGTAAAGGAAATAAGAAAAACTGAGAACCCGATAGCGATTGCATGATTAGGCCTCAGCGCCTGGTCTTGGTGCTAGTTTTATGCGGGAGAGAGGGGCTGGGGCCAAGGCCAAAAGGGCTTAAGGCCTTTTAGCACAAAAATGTTGTTTTTTATGATTTTTCAAGCATTTAAAAGGATTTTGAAAGCTTCTGATAAGGTAACAAAGGAGTTTTAAACCTTATCTAAGGGTTTTTATGGAGGAAAAGAAAGGAAATAAGGGAAATGGAGGGATTTTATGAGGAAAAAGAGGATAAAACTGAAGGTTAATTATGAGTGAAAAAGAGGGATAAAAATGAAAGGAAAATGGGTTTTAGCAGTCTTTCTCTTCAAGAAAACAACATATTTTTCAGAATTGAGAGGGAAACAGCAGTGAAGATTATCTTAAAGGATAAAGATCATCATTAGACTTTAAGAACTCACAATTTTGGCAATAAAATTGTTTCTTGAAGGCTTCAAAAATGATTTAGCCACCATTTGATATAACAAATTTTATAGGTGGCTAACAGTGGCTCCACATGGGGATGGCACCTTCTTGAAGGTGTCAAGACCTTAATACTTGTATTCTCTGGGGGCTGATCAATGCCTCATCCATTAGGCTGCAACTTTCTTCACTTGGATGATCTTCTTCTGTTCTCATAATGTTAGCAGCCATGAAAAACAATGGAACTCTATCAAACAAGCTTTCTACCTACCCAATCCTACTGATCTAACATTTTTTCTTCTTTGAGAGTGCATTTGGATTGGAAAACTCTTTTACAAACATTTTATTCTTTTGAAAACATAAAACTAATCTAAATCTACTTCTTATTTCACCATGAACTCAGATTAAACAGTTGAGTTCATAAGCTTCTCTACCTAACTATTATCAGTTAGGATTAGACTATCTAACATATTTTTATTCTCTAAATTCTAAAACAGGAAATTTAAAAAGCATACAAGTCAGGATTGAATAGTCTAACTTGTTGTTGATCTATGGCATAAAAACAAGCTGCACATAGATTTATTATTTGCAGAAAATTAAATCAAAATGGTTAAGGCTTAAGATCTGAAAGTTTTAAGCACATCCTTCTCTTTTCTTCAGCTCTGTTTTTGAGTTTGTTTGAGCAGTTTTTTCTTTGTTATCTAGTTCAAATTTTGGGCTTATCAGAACCATTTTACTTCTATCTTTAACTCAAGATTTAAACAGATTGGATTCATTCTCTGTTTTGGAATTTACAGGTTCAGATTTTGAGCTTGTTTGAACCTTTATTTATCTATCCTAATCTTCCTAACTGATAAGCCAAGATTAAGCTGTTTGGAAAATCTAATTCACTAACCTATCAACAGTAAGTTGAAAACTAATTAGTCATGAATAAGTTGTATGACTAACTAGGAGTGTGTTTTTAGGAGTGGCATTTGAGCTTGCACACTTTCAGATTTTGTTTCTCTTTTTTGGTATGGGGCTGTACCTTTCTTGTTTTTACAATCTGCCCTCTTTTCTCTTTCTATTTTTTTTGTATTTTTGATTTTTCTAACTTTGAATGCAATGATGGATGAAATATTTATAATGAGGAAAAAGATAAAAAGGCTTCCAAACATGATAGGATCAAGAGAAATAATGTTTGAGCATCCTGCCGTTGACAGGACCCCCAAACAGTTCAGCTCCATTCAATTCCTACAAAAAATAGGCATTGTTACCAACAATAGAATGAATGAGATAAGGGCCGAGCCATAAGTTATCAAATTTCCCATGCTTGCCCTTGTCTTCTCTCCTTGAATCCCACTTTAACACTTTGTCCCCAATGTCGAAATTATTGGCTTTTGTCCTTTTGTCAAAAAGCTTCTTGATGTTCTCTTGCTTTTGTAATGCTCTGTTGTAGACCTCCTCCCTAGTTTTCTGAAGATGTATGGTCTGATTTATTCTTCTTATCATGTCATTGTCTTCAAACAGTACTTCTTGGATCAACTTCATGACTGATACACCTAATCTGGTTGGAAAAATTGCATCTATTCCATACACAAGCTGGTAGGGTGACATTCCAAGAGATTTCTTAAGTGTCAATCTGTCAGCCCATAGTGCATGTACTAGCTTGGTGTGCCAAGACTTCTTGTTGTCCTCCAGCAACTTCTTGATTATGTTCACCAAAATTTTGTTTGAGGATTCTGCCAGCCCATTACCTTGAGGGTAATAAGCAGTAGAATAACCCAATGTTATCTAATATTTGTGACAGAATTCAACCATCTTCTTGGATCCAAATGTTGCAGCATTATCAGTAATGATCTTCCTAGGACAGCCAAATTTAGAGAGGATATGAGTCTCAATGAATTTTATGATGACAGAGTCATTGGCTTGCCTAGAAGGGATGGCTTCTATCCATTTGGTAAAGTAGTCTATTGCAGTGAGTATCCATCTATGCTGGGCAGATGAGGGTGGATGGATTTCTCCTATGAAGTCTAAACCCCACTGTTGAAAAGGAGTTTCAACAGTGATTGGATGCAAAGGTAAGGGAATCAATTTTCTTTTGCCTTCAAAAAGTTGGCATTTATGATAGGCAATTATCATCTTGTGTACATCTAGAAAAAGGGTGGACCAATAGTAACTAGCTCTAAGGATTTTTTTGGCTACAGTCTTCCAGTAGAGGTGGCCTCCACATTCTCCTTCATGGAATTCGTGCTTAACCTTCTCTGCATCATTCTCAGGCAAACATTTAAGCAATATTCCACTTGCACTTTTCCAATAAAGACATTTGTCTACAATGCAGTAATTTACAGCTTTTAACTTTAAAAACCTTGCCTTTGTTTTTGATAAACCAGGAGGTGTATTCAAATTAAGCAAAACATATAGAATATCAGCATACCAAGAGGAATTCATAAAATGGTCTTCAATAATGGGAGATGACAATTCCTCTTGTTCATCTAAAGCATTTATCATATTTATATCAAGAGCTTCAAGATTTGATTCAGCCATTAATCTAGCTAGTCCTTGGCCTTTAATGAGCTTAGTGGGCTTGATTTCTAAATCATATTCAAGTATCATAGCTATCCACTTACCTCTCTTACCATATGGGTCCTGTGTTAGAATGTCTTTCACAACTGAATTTGGGACAAAGGCAATGATGTGGGAGTGCAAAATGTAAACTTTGAAGTCTTTTAAGGCTTTGACTAAGGCATAGGCTTGTTTTTCCATAATGTTGTACTTTAGAGGAGCATCTCTCAATGCCTTGCTAAAGAATGCAATTGGTTGCTCTTGTCCCTGTGGATTTTTCTACAATAGGACAGCAGCTATTGTATGTTTTGATGCAAATGAAAAAATGTAAAAATATTTTGAAAAATCAGGACTTATTAGAACTGGTGTTTCAGTTAAAGCTTGTTTTACCAACTTGAAAGACTTCTTTGCTTCCAAGATCCATTTAACTCCTTGTTCCTTTTTCAGCATGTTTGTAATGTTTCTAAGGAGTTCAGCCAAGTTGGGTATGAACCTTCTCAAGAAATTAATCTTTCCAATGAAAGATTGAAGTTCCTTGATGTTTCGAGGATGAGTGATTTGCAATATAGCCTCAATCCTTTTAGGGTCTATCTTTATCCCCTCTTCTGATATGATGTCCCCAAGAAGTTTACCTTCTTGGAGACCAAATAGTGTTTTCTTAAGATTTAAAGATAACCCAAACTTTCTACATTTCTCAAAGACTATTCTTAAGTGTTTTAGGTGTTCTTCATCTGTTTTGGAAAAAACAGTGATATCATCGAGGTAAATAATGATGAAGTAGCTCAATTCTTCTGAGAATGCAATGTTCATGGCTCTATGGAATGTAGCACCAGCATTCATTAAACCAAAGGAAATTTTAACATACATGAAAGTGCCCCAAGGTGTAGTAAAAGTTGTCTTTAGTTGATCATCAGGATGTACTAATATCTGATTGTATACTGAGAAGCCATCTAGCAAAGAATTTTTTTTAGAACCAACTACCCTTTGTAAAATATGATCCATCTTGGGTAAAGGGTAGTTGTCCTTTAATGAGGTTTTGTTTAAGTCTCTAAAGTCTATACAAAGCCTAATCTCTCCTGTTTTCTTCCTAACTGACACTAAATTAGACACCCATTCTGAATATCTAATAGGAACAGTAATACCAGCTTCATACATTTTCTTGATTTCCTTCTCAACCAAAGGTAATTGAACAGGGTTTATTCTGCACAGTTTTTGTTTAAATGGATTTTGGTTTTTCTTGAGAGGTATGTTGTGCTGAATTATTTCAGTATCATAGGATTTCAAATCCTCATAACTCCATGCAAAAATATCATAAAATTCTTTAAACAACTCTATGTATTTTAGTTTGATGTGAGCTGGTAAAGTCTTAGATAGTTTAATCATCTTTGGTTCTAGTTTACTGCCTATATTACACTCTTCTACTTCAGTCTCGAAAGGCTCCAGATTTGGTTTCTTAGCATCATCATTGAAATCAAACAACTCTTCTAAAGGGACCAGACCTTTTGGCAAACTCTGATTGTTAGACTGCAGAGTTTCTAAGTCTTCTTTTTCTAACTCTGCAAAAATTTCTGTTGTGTTTTCAAGTTTGTTAGACAACATATTTACATCAGTCATCTATGGAGAATCTTCTTCATCAAGTAAGTTTTCTTCACTAGGACAGTTTGTTTCATAGTCTGAATCTGAACTTGGTAGTTCAAATTCATTTATGGACTGCAGTAAGTCTTCTATTTGTTTGTCTCCGTCAAACACTCGCCAATATTTCTCGTTATCAGGGACAGTTGGTCGAAATTTGATTTGAGTTGTGCATTTTTTGGTTTCAAAAGGTGTTAAACATGTTCTAGCAGCAAAAGCTAAACTGTGGGCGAGGATATTCTTTTCTCTTGGGAGAAAAAATAAGTTGGGATTCCTCAAAAGTATTCAAAAAATCCATGACGTCGTTCCTGTAGGCTCTAAGTCTGGGGTGCTTGGCACTATATTCCCCATTCACTTGCCTGATAATTAACTCTGAATCTCCATGAAATTGTATTCTTTTGGCTCCTAATTTCTTCAACAAGTGTAAGCCCAAAAGAAGTGATTCGTATTCCACTATGTTATTCGAACACTGAAAATTTAATCTGTAGGAATGGCCTTCAGTGTGATTATTTTCGGTGTTATGTATCCAGACGCCTATGCCAGCATTATTCCTAGTGCAAGACCCATCGAAGTTCATACTCCAAAGAGGACTAGTTTTAGGTTCAGCATTTTGGTTACTATCCTCTTCAACTAGTGCGCTTTCATATTGTTCTTGAAGATCAGCACTTCGTTGAATTTGTTTTAGTTCCTCAGGTTTTTCACAGCGTTGAGGACTGATTTCTTGACTGTCAAGGTTTAAAAGAAATGGATGAATGATTTGTAGCTCTAGACCTGCGTTTTGTTTGCTATAGTTTTCTGGTTTAGCAAATTGTTCTGACACTTCAGTCTTGTCTTCCTCCTCCTCTCTATCTGCCATTAATTCAGTTAAGGTCACTTGTTCAGTGAATGTTTCATCGTTGAAAAGGATAAATGAGTCAAGGCCTGTATTTACAGAATAAAGGGGAGAGTTCTGCGGTCTCTCTTGGCTAGTAACCATGTATTGCATATGGAACTCCTTGTAAAGTCTTCTTGTTTGATTAAAAACATGGATGGTCGCATAGGTCATATCCATCTGCATCGTTCCTTGTAACTTAGCTCCCCAAGATCTTGATAACAACATACCATATTTTGGGGGTACATCAGCCACTACAATATCCATTACTAAACATTTAGCTGGAATTTGTGCTAAGTTAACACAGAGGTCTTTGATTAAACCTAAACATTTCACTCTCCTTGAGTTAAAGGAGTAAAGATATTTGTAAGGTCTAGTGATTTCAAAGTCGAGACTCTCCATTATAGCTTTGGGCATTAAATTGTGAGAGGCCCCTGAATCATGCATAGCATTGTGAAAAATCTTGTCATGAATTTGTAAACTTACATAAAAAGGAGGAATTGGTCCTTCTTGATATCTACCCTCAATCTTAGGACCAAATATGAGCTCTGGTTGGTCATCATTGAGATTGACAGTATCGTTATTCTCTTCTATTTTAAAAGCCTTCAAAATTTGGGATCTATACACATTTTGGGTGGCTAATTCAGTAAGGGGAACATAGATCTTTATCTTGGCAATTTCCTGCTCCAAATTGAAAGGTAGCTGACTTCTTACAAGGTTTGTTTCAGCTTTGTTAACCACCATTTTATCAGCAAGATCAACTTGTTGATTTTCTCTTTTTTCATTGGTTAGGATTGTTTTAACAGGAGCACTAGTTGAGGTACTAGCGCTGCTAAGATCTACACTCTGTTTTTCATTGTTTTGAGTGCTTTTCTCTTTATTTTTATCAGAATTTCAAGCCATTGCTTTGTCCTTCTATTTTACAATTTTGGGTTTATTTACAGGGCTGTTTTTTGCAGAATTATCAGAGGTTTTGTTGTTGGGAGTTTCCAGATTCTTTTTACTTCTAAGGTCATACTCTTTTGTGGTTTCTATGATGACATTTTCCATTTCTTGATAATAAAATTCATCCTCTGGTCTTTTATCATCATAGGGTGTGTAAAGACCTTGTTTCCTATTGCAATGAACTTCAAAAACATCATTGTCTACTCCCAACATGTTTATGTCATCTTCCTCTGTTTTTTCTATTGTTTCTTCAACCTCACTTACATAGTTTTGATGAAAAGGAGGAGTAATCTGTTGATCATCCTCCCTTGGTCTATTCTGAGGTTGGCTTCTCCTAAAATTCTGATTTTGGTTTTGATTTCTGTTTTGAGGAGCTGTTTGGTTTTGACTTGCTTATGCTCTCTCAAGTATGCTCATCTTTTTCATCATCTCCTCCATCATTCTTTCCATCTTTGAGCTAGACGTGGAAGGTGTAGATTCCTCTCTAAAGGACACTTTCTTCTCATTCCTCATTCTTGCTCTTTTCTCCATTAAATTAACTTCCACAGCAAGAGCTCCTTTTTTCATATCTTCAAGAGTCAAAGGATCTCTCTCTCTCAGCTGATAGGCCATCTCATGATCAAATCCTTCAGGAAACTTGTTTAAATCTAAGCCTTGTGGAGGTTTTAAGTCTGGGGGAAGGGCATTATAAACACTGTTAAACCTAGTGCAGTAAGCTTGTACACTCTCCCCAGTGTTTCTGTGGAGATTCTTGTAATCCGAAAGTATTTGGAGAGGGTTTTTCCTCACTTCCCATTTGTTTAAGAATAACTGATGGAAGGCTTGGAGATCATTAATACTGTGAGGGGTTAAGCCTTTGAACCATTTTCTTACTTCTCCCCCTAAACTTTGAGCAAATAGTCTAAGTTTGACAGTTTCATCATCAATTTCGTTTCTGTCAAAGTATTCATTCATCTTATCCATGTGTTGTGAAGCAGTAGTAGCATTACTGGCATCATAAAATGGTATCTTGGACTGATAGTCCTGTGGGAGATTGACTAAAGGTAAAGGAAGGACTAGGGGAGCATAACATGTTGCCATGATAGGAGGTAGAGGTGGATTTACAAGAGGGAAAATGGGTTGAAGTGGATTGTTTTGGACAATGGGTGTATGGGTAGCAGAAGTGGATGGACCAGCGAGAGATTGTTGAGCTGATCTAGGATGAGAGAAACCAAAATTATGTAGGAAATGTAAATCTGGTGTTGTAGTTTCTCTACTACCAGGATGTTCAATTCTATCTGGGGATGAAAGTGAAGACTCTGAATCTAACTGATCTAAATCATCAAGTGACCGAGTTCTAAATGGGTTTCTTAAGTCAACTTGTGCTTCTTGTAGAGCTGCAAGGTTTTCAGGAACAGAATTAGCTCTAAGGGGTGATCTGAAAACAGTTGAAGATTTAACCTCAGGAGACTTCCTAAGGATTCTTTCAGGGTTACCAACTATCTTAGAAGGGTTTGGTTCAGGGTAAGCTCTCGTATGAATCCTTTTAGGAGCCACTATGCTGTGTTTTTCAGACCCAACTAAACAAGAAAAGTTTAACCAAATATGACAATCTTTAAGAGGCTAACTAATCTTTTAAACAAGAAAAATTTAATCCTAAAGTCCTCTAACTGAGTTTATATGATTTTATGATGATAATGGGTCTTCCCAGTGGAGCCTTAAGGTCTGTTTAGGATTGCGGAGTCACCAGGTGGAAATTTTTAGCTCTTTTGGAGGTAAAAGTCTTTATGGTCCACCACCATGTTTATTTGAATACCAATCTGAAATATTTTTGGGTTTTCTGAGTTATTTCAATCCTATGGGTTCTAAGAATGTCCTAAATCTGTTTCAACACTTAATACGGTGATGAGACAAAGGAAAGTCTACTCTTATGGCTAAGCTAGCTGATCCTTCAAGGTTTGATAAGTTCTTATGAGAATCCTAAGGTTTCCTTAGTTTGTCACTGATTCAAATAATTTCTATTATGATTACCATTTGCTAGGTAGTGCTTACAGAAGGATGCTTGTACTGTATTGAACACTGAGTGTTTTGTTTTTGAGGATTTTTACTCAAATTCCCCAGTGGAGTCGCCAGAAATGTTATGCCTGGTGGCTCAACTGGCTAATATACCAAATGTTCTTGAATCAAGGGCTTTCTGGAGTCTTAAGGTGTACTTAGATTCTCACTAACTCAGAAGTCCCCAGTGGAGTTGCCATAAATGTTATGCCTGGTGGCTCAACTGGATAATATACCAAATGTTCTTGAATCAAGGGCTTTATGGAGTCCTAAGGTGTACTTAGATTCTCAGTAACTCATAAATCCCCAGTGGAGTAGCCAGAAATGTTATGCCTAGTGGCTCAACTGGCTAATATACCAAATTTTCTTGAATCAATTGCTTTATGGAGTCCTAAGGTGTACTTATATTCTCACTAACTCAGAAATCCCCAGTGGAGTCGCCAGAAATGTTATGCTTGGTGGCTCAACTGGCTAATATACCAAATGTTCTTGAATCAAGGGCTTTTTGGAGTCCTAAGGTGCACTTAGATTCTGAATAACTCGGAAATCCCCAGTGGATTCGCCAGCAATGTTATTCCTGGTGACTCAACTGGCTAATATACCAAATGTTCTTGAATCAAGGGCTTTCTGGAGTCTTAAGGTGTACTTAGATTCTCACTAACTCAGAATTCCCCAGTGGAGTCACCAGAAATGTTATGCATGGTGGCTCAACTGGGTAATATACCAAATGTTCTTGAATCAAGGGCTTTCTGGAGTCCTAAGGTGTACTTAGATTCTCACTAACTCATAAATCCCCAGCGGAGTCGCCAAAAATGTTATCTCCCAGTAATTTCAAAAGATTGGTGAGACTAAAGCTGCGGAAAGGACATTGGAACCACTTTGGGATTCTAGGATCTAGGCCTCCTGAATCCAGAGAGGGATCTATCTATAAGTGCAAATATTGATTTATCTTTAAAGCTTTTATGTGTGATATTAGGCTAGTTATTAAGAACAAGGTTTTTGTTTGGTTTTGGATGGTTGAGCATGATTTTTAGTTGAGTGGAAAGTCCTAAAATGAAAGAGTTCCAAAGGGGTGAAGGTATAAGCAATCATAACAAGATTTGGCTGATAGGATAGATATGACGCTGGTTTTTAGTCCATTGGGCTATGGAGTCATAAAAAGGTTTAATTGTGCAACAATTTCAAGAGTGGTCCAAGGGGCAAGTCATCTATATCACAAGATCTCTTAGATAAAATGATGGAATGGAACAATAAAAGTGTTGAAGGGGTGGAAAAAGACAATAATTTCAACTAGGATTTATCAGTCTTTCCAAACAATAAAAGCCTTTTAAGTAATTGTTTAAAACCAACCAAAGGATAGGGCTAACCATAGACTTCTTTGGACGAGCTTGTATTAAAGCTAACTTATTAGACAAACAATCTATTAATCCACATAATTACTTTCAGAAGGAATGCAAACAGATGAGAAAACGAAGTGCAGCCTAAGATCAGATAAGATACTTTTAAATCTAAACTGCTTTGAGCATACTCTTAGGGAAATTTTCAGAATTACCTTTGAAGAAAGAACTAGAAGACAGGGCAAACCATAAACTTTCCTAGTCTAACCTTACTTAGCAATAATGAAAATATCATTCAAGAACTTCTTTTCAAGCTTTGCACATCAAGACAGGGACAAATCAACATTCCTTGTTAATGTTTACACTTGACTTAAGACCTTCTTAAACACACAATTTGGAGGAAAACATTGAGATAAATCTTATCAGTCAGAGAAGGGTACTGTAAATAGTAAATCCTAACTCTATTCTTGTTGTTCTTTATCAGTGAATAAGTGGACAAAATGACATACATGAAAGGAAAACAATAACATAGAAAGAAGCACTTCACCAGTGATATAGACCAGGATCCCAAGAATCAGCTTGTAAATTGATGTCAATCCAGTTACATTCTTCAAGTCCAATGTTTCAGTTCAACAATCATCTTCTCTTCTCAGCCTAACTTATTTTATCAAAAACAGAGCTTCAAGAGCCTCTGAACACTATTTAAATGTAGAAAGTTTCGAGCACAAGTATTATATCAAAGTTCAGCAACCAACCCTTTACAATGTGCTCCTCATGAATATTTTATAGGAAAATGAGAAGGTGGATGAGAGAAAAGATCTATAGACTCAATTAATATAGTTTAATGCTTCTCTGCCTTTGAGGGGCTCAATGGAGAAGATTTTAGATATTTCTCTGTATTAATTGTTTTTATTAAGTTTTCGATCCTCTTAGCAGAGTTTGTTGACCTTTATAATTCTTCCTTATCTTTGCAATAACTCTGCTGATAGTTTGTAATAAGTTCTTTGATCTAAAATAACTATTCAGTTGCCTTGAGGCAAATATCTTCTCTTCTGGTAATAACTATGCCTCTTTTGAATGCTTTGAGGCTGCAGGTGGCTTTTGGTAGCTGAGAGGATTCGATTAGCCTCTGATGTGGCAGTGGAGGCTTTTTGGACTTATAGATATTATTGTTTTTCTTTAAACACTATTAATTTGTTTTAATTTTGTGTGTTAGGCTTTATTAGGCCTAATTTTTGTCTTATGTTCTTCAAACTGTGTCTAATTGAATGGATTAGGCTTTTTGATAGTCAATTTAGGCTGTAATCCCTCAAAAATACGTAAACAATCTTCAATTCTTCATCACTGTTGTGACTAGATCCTTTAACATTTATACTCTTTGCTTGATTAAGTTTTGTTGTGTCTTGTTGATGTGCAGGCATTACGGAGGTTTTATAATGGCGTCAGTGCTCATGAGGCACTAATAAAACATAATTTGGAACCTTGCGAAACGATCTCTTTCGTGAATAAAGGCATGGGGGATTGTCATCCCTGGCCTTCAATTTTCCTTTTAAAACATTTGAGAAACCTTTAAAACCTACACAAACAAAGAAAAATTAAGAAAATCCTACGGGTTAAGGCTTAAACTGCTTCAGAGGCTGAGGTTAGATCATAGCCGTTGGATGAAAGCATCCAACGGTGAGGATTTAATGCTGAGGATACTGGAGAGGCGGTCGGGGGAGTCATTGAAAAATTAAGTCCGAGTCGTCGATGTATGTGGATCAACGGTCGAGATTAACCCGAGATCTTGTAAGGCAGAAGGGAAATTTCATAGTGAAATGGCAGAAAATATAAGAAAAATAGGGAAAAACTTTATCAGAGGTGAAAAGGGGTTAAATGATATTTGGGGTTTCTGAACGATCCTGGGCCGTTGGATTGGATTAGTCCACAGAGATCAACGACGGAGGTTGATCGATGAAGTCCTTTGGAGGATGGGTGGAGGGCAATGAACTAATGTCGAGGTTAAACGTGAGTCGTTAGATCTCAGAGATCAACGGCAAAGATCACACATGGGAGAGTGCAATGGAAACAGGGAAAAGTAGTTTCGGTGAAAGAAACCACTGGTGTCACGCTGCTCTTAAGTGGTTTCCAAAATCTTCATTAAAAAAGCGATATGCCTCGTCGCCCACCACGTGTCCTTAAAAAACCACCCATATCGCGTAATTTTTAGGGATTAATTGTCGGACTCAGATTTACGCGATATGTGTCCTTGGTCGTTGGATGAAGGGCAAGCAGATCCAACGGTAGAGATGAGAGCGCGATAAGACAAGATGCGTGGGCGAAAAGAGGTGGGGCAGGGTCAAGCTGGTTTTAATCTGGACCGTCAGATCGGGGAATGGACGGTGGAGATTTGATATGGGGAAAGGTAGGACCCAAAGGATTTGGGCCTATCGGGTTAAATATGGACCGTTGGATGAAATAGATCAACGACTCAGATTTAATCTTGGGGTTAATGGAATAAAATATGAGGCGAGGGTTGGGCGGAGTTTGGGTTAATGCGAGCCCTTGATCTGCAGAGATCAACGGTGGATATTCATTGAAAACTTTATACAGCGGGGTTTCATGAATTTTAAAAAAGGGTGTTAAGCTTCAATCTAGACCGTCCGATGAGTGAAATGAACGGCCCAGATCCAATCGCAAGGTCACTAATTGGAGGCGGAGAGAGGAAAGGCACAATGGTTTTCGCGATGCGATTGAACAAGGACCGTTGATCTTAGAATCTAATCAACGACGGAGATTAATTTATGGGTGCCAAAGGCAGGTATATGGGCTATTTAACAGAGCGATGTGGGTCGTCGGATCTGGGTCTGGTGGAATAGATCAATGGTTGGTAAACCATCGGAAGGTTTTAATCGGAGGTAGGCAATATATCTTCGCAATGCATCCAATGAAAAACTCTGATGCGATGCACTGACGCTCGTTGATCGGATTTAGATTAACGGCTGACATTTTCCGATACCACAAACTATCGGGCTTAATGGAAAGTCGGGTTTTATGAATTTACAAAGGGGAAAAGGGTTTTTGGACAAGTATTTTTGTTTTAGTGCTCGATTGCGGGGCTCTTGGTTTTTACGAAGGAAGCAAGGGATCGGGGTTTAGAAGAAAAGAGGCCAATCGCATCAGAAAAATTTTAAAAGTAAAGGAAACAAGAAAAACAGAGAACCCGATTGCAATTTCGCGATTAGGCCTCAGCGCCTGGTCTTGGTGCTGGTTTTACGCGGGAGAGAGGGGCTAGGGCTAAGGCCAAAAAGGCTTAAGACCTTTTAGCACAAAAAGGCTATTTTTTATGATTTTTCAAGCATCTCAAAGCATTTTGAAAGCTTCCGATAAGGTAACAAAGGAGTTTTAAACCTTATCTAAGGGTTTTTGTGGAGGAAAAGAAAGGAAATAAGGGAAATGGAGGTATTTTATGAGGAAAAATAGGATAAAACTGAAGGTTAATTATGAGTGAAAAAGAGTGATAAAAATGAAAGGAAAAATGGGTTTTAGCAGTCTTTCTCTTCAGGAAAACAACTGATTTTTCATAATTGAGAGGGAAACAATAGTGAAGATTATCTTAAAGGATAAAGATCATCATTATACTTTAAGAACTCACAATTTTGGCAATAAAATTGTTTCTTGAAGGCTTCAAAAATGATTTATCCACCATTTGATATAACAAATTTTATAGGTGGCTAACAGCATAAACATTGGATAGCTTGAACAGTAGTCAACGCCAATTTCTCGACTTGAGAATAACGCATTTCTATATCGAGAAGATTGCTGCTCAAATAATAAATGACGTGCTCATCACCATCGTCGTTGTCCTATACCAGAACCATGGCAATAGTGCTAAATGCGGCATCCAAGTAGAGGGAATAGTGGCGATGATAGTTAGGTGGGCATAAAAGAGGAGCATTGGCAACCAATGTCTTCAGTGCATCGAAAGATTTCTGGACAATCTCATCCCAGAGGAACGGGACCCCTTGCTTAAGTAATCACGTGAATCCTTTGCTACTTTAGAATAGTTCAGTATAAAACGACGCAGGAAATTAGCTTTCCCTTGCAAACTCTGCAACTGATGTAAAGAGGAAGGGGAGGGGATATTGACAATAGCTTTGACCTTAAAAGGTTCGAGATGAATTCCATCTTTAGAAACGATAAACCCAAGGAGTCTACCAGAATCGACACAGAAAACACACTTATACTGATTAAGCTGAATGTTGTAGCATCTATAGTGAAGAAAAATTTGACGGAGATGATTTGTGTGGTCTTTATGCTTAGCGGAATGACCCAGAAGGTCATCCATGTAAGGCTGGACAATGCGCTTAATATCATGGAAAATGTATGACATTTCTCTTTGGAATGTGGCACCAGCATTCTTAAGGACAAAAGGGAGCTTATTGTATGTGAAGGTTCCCAAGGACAGATGAAGGTTTTCTTGTGTTGATCAGCTGACAGAATATTGATTTGGTTGTAGCTGGAGAACCTATCCATAAGGGAAAATATCTCACTCCCAGCACATTTGTCAATGATCTGGTCGATGAAAAGAGTGGGATAGTTATCCTTAGGACAAGCGCGATTAATGTCGTGGTAATCCACACATACTCGAATAGTGCCCTGCTTCTTATCCACAGGGACGATGTTAGAAACACATTACGTTAAGGGGATCGGATAATGAAGCCACCTTTGAGAAGTTTTTCAACTTTTTCCTTTATGGCGGCTGCCTTTCTAGGGTGCATGAGACGAAGATGTTGGCGAAGAGGCTTCATGTCAGGATAAGTAGGGATCTCGTGCACGACTATACTCAGATCGATTCCGCACATTTCTTCATAGGACCAAGCGAAAACATCTTGAAACTCTCGGAAGGGACTAGTATAGACCTTGATATCATCAGGAGAACATGTCACCCCAATGTGGATGTTCTCGACAATCCCTGATTTAATGGAGATGTCAATAGGAATCGTTTGCATAATGTTCTCCATCTTACCTTTCGCAAAAATTTCATGTGTCAAAATGGGCGTTTGAAGCGGATGGGAAGGAGCTTGGGAAGCAAATTTCTCAAGAAAAGTAGACATGGCCCCAAGGTCAGGCATAAAGGAGGAGCGATGATGACTATCGTCCCAAGGAGGATCCTCTAGAGACATGTTTTCCACAATGGCTTCATCAGTGGGAAACATCTCATTCAATGGATTAGGAGAATCCGAAGCGTCGAGCCAAGGGGATTGAGAATACATGTCGAGAGACACACTTAAAGGAGTATGATTAGAGGGAAGAGGAGCTGAAGCAAGTTACAAGTATTTTGTCACCATCCCTACAATCCCCATCCCGAACATTGGAGGACCATTTCAGTGACCTCTGTGAACTGTCATACATTTCCATAAATGTCATTGCATCCCTTGGCATGTCAAGACCATAATCTCTATTGATCATTCCTCAAGCAGACCCTCAAAAACATATGATTTTTGGTCGGTGCTGGTAGGCAGTGATGGCTTTGCACCCATGGAGAAATTAACACTGGGCCTCGCGCCCTTTGGCGCTCTATCTTAGAAGGTAACCCGCGTTGAGCTGCTTTTGGAATTTAAAAAAAAATAGAAACAAAGCTTCCATGCTTAACAACTTCGTGAGCGGAGTCATCATGGTTTGTTCGACTGAATCACGTCGAGTTCCTCCCATTGGCTTGTTAGTTCCTACAATTGTGCAACTCCACAAAGGGATAGACCTCTCCTCCACCTTATGTGGGATCCCAAACCTCCTCCTCCTCTTCTATAAATTCTTCCTCCTCACATTGATTCAGCTAGTTGAACAGTCATTAGTATAGCTGGTGTGTTGAAGAAGCAGGGAAGAGTCCATTGTTAAGAGAGATTTTAAGCCCATTGCCTCATTGAGTCGAATGCTGAATGAATGCTTGAGACGTGCCCGACAGAACTCATCGAAGGACATCCACAACTTCAAGGCATAAGGTTGTAAACTTCTTTTCATTTATCGATAATACATGACTGTTTTCTGGTTCAACCTTTGTTTCCATTTATATGGAAAGTGTTTAGCTCTCCTTGACTAGCTGAATAGTTGTGGATGAATGTATATTTTGTATGAAGTTGTCATCGTTTGTTTAATCTTTGTGCAGACACATGAACATTGTCACCAACGCGGAGCGCAAGGCGTGAAGACAAAGATCGAAGGATCGTTGTCGCGTGCTACGACAAAAGCATTGGACCGAGGTAGGCTATCTATTCTGGTCCATATTTCATTGATAAGTTAGGAATTCAAGAGTCCAACATGTTCTCTTGTTGCTAGATCCACCCTAGGGCTAGAGAGATCACCTATGTCTGCAAAGGAGGTTTGCCTACACAACAATTTGGTGATTCAACTGGGGATAGCATATTCTTGTCATATAAGTTTAACGAGTCTGAAAAAGGAATAAATTGACATCTTTTCATGTGTAGAGAGTTTGAAAATAAGAATAAAAGAAAACTCCAGCAGGTCCCTTTTTGTAGGTAGTCTCCACGGATGTTGTTTTCGATGTATTCCGGGAAGACCTTATGTTTATGAAACGCCTGCTCCTGGAAGCTCTCATCTATGAGTTTACGAGGGTAAATTCAGCGAAGATCGAAAATTAGTCCCTCTTCTCACAACCAGTTCATCTGGAAACCACTAAAGAGGAAACAATCCATAGCACGAATACTTGACACTTCAACAATTTACTAATATAAAGAAAGTTACATATGTTTCTCTCATCGCGGTTATCAATGACCCTCATGCTCTTTAAATAAAGGAATCATGGATAATTGAGTGTTAACCGGATCAAGTATGCGTTAATACCGAAGGTGAATACTTAGTGGGATCACTACAAATGCGTGACCATCAGTTATAAATTACAAATGTACATGGTAGAAGCAAGCACACCTAGATTTACACTAGACTAAGTTATTCTTAGCCTATTTCCTATATTAGGAATATCCTAACATCCACGACAGAACAACTTGGGATAGGATTGAATGATTTACAAAGGTGACACAAAAGGAGCCTATTTCCTATGTGTCGAAATATCCTAACATCCCCCCTTGAGAAAAAATTGGGATAGGATTGAAGGATTTACAAAAGTGACACAATAGGAGAAGGAAGGAGGCATTAGAGCCTATCCCCCTTTAATGACAACTTTCCTGAACTCCAAGCATGGATCTAAGTTTGGTAAACTTCGCTTCTGAGAGAGCCTTTGTAAATATATCGGCTACTTGATCATTAGTTGGACAATACTGCACTTCAAGAACACGATCATGAATGAGCTTTCTGATTGAGTATATGTGGAGCTCAATGTGTTTCATACGCTGATGCTGAACTTGATCTTTACATAGCTGAATGGCACTCTGATTATCACACCAAAGTGTAGTTGGATGCTGCTGATGGAGACCAAATTCAGACAGGATCTGACGAAGCCACATGGATTCCTTGTTGGCTTCAACTGCACCATGATACTCTATTTCAGTTGAAGAAAGAGAGATGGCACTTTGTTCCTTATAATACCAAGTAATAGGTCTTGAACCAAGAGTGAATACATATCCTGCAGTAGACTTTCGATCATCAGGGTCACCATCCCAATCAGAATCAATGAAACCAATCAACAATGGAGATGCTCCTGCACTGTAATGAATCCTGAATTGAATTGTACCTCAAATATATCGAAGTATTCTTTTAGTTGCTTTCTAGCGACTTTCATGAGGTTGGTGCATAAACCGAGCAACAAGACCAGCGACAAAGGAAAGGTTGGGACGAGTATGGGTTAGATACAAAATTTTACCAACAAGTTGACGGTACAAGGTAGCATCAACTTCAGGGGTAGTACAAGTGACTGAAATCTTGACTCCAGACTAAAAGGAAGAAGGGGCTGGCTTATAGTCTTCCATGTGAAAGTGGTGAAGAAGATCACAGGCACACTTGGACTGAGAGAGGGTAATGCCTTCCTTGGATTGCAAGACTTGAAGACTAAGGAAATAATGCAAGTGTCCTAAGTTTTTCATTTAAAACTTATTTTTGAGGCTAGACTTCACATGGTTTATATGGTTTGGATCACTACTAGTAAGGATAAGATCATCAACATAAAGAACAAGGATGGTGAAGGACTTACCCACTTTCTTGGTGTAGACAGTGTTGTTAGAATGACACCTAGAAAAGCCATTATCTAATAGAAATCTATCCATTTTGGCATACTAATCCTGAGGAGGTTTTTTGAGACCATAGAGAGACTTCCTAAGGCGAAAAACAAGGCTATAGTCATTTTGGATAAAGGCAGGGGGTTGTTCCATGTAGATTTCTTCATGTAAATCTCCATGCAAGAAGGCATATTTAACATCCATCTGATGGAATTCCCATTTAAAGGAGGCAGCAAGGGAAAGAACAAGGCGGATAGAATTCATTTTGGCAACACGGGAGAAGGTTTAAGTATAGTCAATGCCTTCAACTTGTGAAAATCCTTTAGTGACAAGATGAGCTTTATGTCTATCCACTTTTCCATCTGGTCCAATCTTTGTTTTGTAAACCCATCTGCATCTGACAAGTTTTCTTCCTTTTGGAAGAGGAACAAGATCCCAAGTTTCATTTGCCAATAATGAACGATACTCTTCATTCATAGCTTCATCCAAATCTGGATGATCAGAGACTTCTTCAAAGGTTTCTGGATCAAGATTTTCTGGAACTTGAGCCAATAAGGAAGAGGCTCTTTCGAATTGAGAACGTGTACGTCGGCGATCGGCAGGGTCACCTGTAAGAGAACCTGCTGCATCCCGAGTAGAGCAAACCCATCTTGGAAGCGGTGGAGTATAAGGAACAATTTCAAGAGGTGGAGGAGGATTTTCATCCTCGCTGTCATCATCTGAACTAGAAGGAATGCTATTAAAAATAGAAGAGAGAAAGAGAGGTGGCACATATGCCAAATCAGGCTCGCAGTCCAAGGGTGGCACACCCGCCGAACTAGGCTCGCAGGCCGATATATTTTCATCAAATTTTACATCTCTTCTAATGATTATATTTTTGGATTTTGGTTGAAGAAGTCTATATCCTTTGACATCTTCAAAATATCCAACAAAAATGCATTTTTCACTCTTAGGTTCTAAGGCTTTGTGTTTCGCATATGGAATATGGGCCCAAGCATCACTTCCAAAAACACGAAAGTGACTTACATCTGGTTTGATTGAGCTCCAAGCTTCTTTTGGAGTTATATTCTTTAAAACCTTAGTAGGAGTGCAATTTACTATGTAATTTGCACAGTTAATGGCTTCTGCCCAAAAATTGAGACTAAGTCCTTTAGATTGAAGCATACAATTAGCCATTTCTTTTAAGGTGCGATTCTCCCTTTCAACTACACCATTTTGTTGTGGATTATATCAAATAGTATGTTGCAATTGAAGGCCATGCTCAGTGCAGAAGTTGATAAATTTTTTGTTAACATATTCTCCTCCATTGTCTGATCTTAACTTAAGAATTTGATGTCCAGATTTTTTCTCAACAAAGGCCTTAAAAGCCAAGAACATGTTAAAAAATTCACTCTTGAATTTTAATAAGTATACCCAAGTGCATCTAGAAAAATCATCAATGAAAGTTAAGAAGTACTTGCAACCAGAGAAAGAAACAATAGGAAGAGGACCACATAAATCACTGTGCACAAGCTGCAAAGGGGCTAAAGCGTGCCAAGAGGTATGTTTGTCAAAACTATCCTGATGATGTTTTTTCCGAGTACACATCTGGAGCAAACACCATCTTGGCAAGATACCATAGGAAGGCACATCGCCATATTTTCCTTACATATAGTTTGAAGAGAGCGATAGTTTAAGTGACCAAATCACTCATGCCAAAGTTTGCTCACTCATCATTATGAGCAACAAAAACGGAGGGAAGACATGAATATCCAAAGTTGTCAAACTTATACAACCTTGTGGAATGATCAGCAATGCCAGTAGCTAAAATATGTTTAGGATCTTTGAGGTCCTTGATTACGACATCATGAGGTGAGAATTATACTATTTTCCCTTCACCTGAATGAGTTATCTGATAAACAGAGAGAAGGTTGCATGACAAGGTAGGAACACATATTAAATCATTAAACTGACCATTATTGAGATGAATGGTTCCAGATCCTACAACACTGAGAGATCTATCATCACCAACATAAATATGTTTGGTGTTACAATCATTTAAAGAAGAAAACGTGGCTTTAATTTTGGCCATGTGATAAGAAGCTCCAGAATCAATGAGCCACTCGTGAGAATGAGAAGAGGAGGATACATTTAATGCATAACCAGATCTTGATGCTTGACAACCACAAGCAGAAAGTGCCATTCCTGAAGATGAAGGTGAAGAGTGCTCCAAATTGATGTTGTGCTTCTTCATTGCTGCTTCTAAGGTTTCCATCTTCTTAAAACATTTGGACTCTATATGGCCATCATGATTGCAAAAGTTGCAATGTCTATCTATCTTCTTTCCTTTGTTTTTATATGCCTTATCATTTTGGTGAGTTGCTTTTTCAGTTTGCGGTTGAAATTGCTTAGGACCCTTGTTTGGTTTTGGACCATACTTTTTAGGATATTGCTTCTTGGGATTCTTTTGATATGATTGTTGTTGGGCTGCTAAGACTTTCTTAGAAGCGTTTCCAGAAGTGATAAGACCAAGGTGTAAGAGTTTTTTCTTGTTCTCTTATCAAATAATCACAAAAGGAATCAAAAGAGGGATTCTTGTAGGTGGTTCCTAAAGAAATGATGGCTTCTCTAGTGGAATGGAAGGCGGAAAAAAAATATAGAGTAAGTAGGGCCAAGCTTAGCAAGAATGCAATAGATGAGGCTACTATCTTCCTTTTTTACCTTACAACCTTCTAAAAGAAGTCTAAGGGTCTTGAATTTGGACAAAAAGTCTTCAATAAAGGAGAAATTATTAGGGTCCAAAGTAAGCAACTCATTTTTAAGCCGGTAAGCCTTGATTTGATTTTGAATGCCAAGTAGAAATTATATGCACTAAGCATGCATATGTCCAAGATCCACCTGATCTCACACTATTTAACTTTATGCAAGACACTGAATCTATTCCACATGTTAATCTTTTGCAGAAAAATTAATTGCATACACATGTGAAGCATACACAAAAATATTCAATCGCACATAACACAATTTTTAACCGAGAAAGCCTGAAGTTGAAAACCCCAACTATATATTATGTAACATGGAGATCATATGACAATCTCATACAAACATACAAAGCTTATCACAAGCTCTCAGTACAGTACAATCGTCATACACTATACAGGTCTAATCTTGCAAATCCATGCACCGATCTTTGCCACCTGCTAGCCTGCCTCCATAGCGCAATATTTGCTGAAGAATGGCTCTGAATGAATTCGAATTACTCTTGGATTGACTGCGTAATCCTCATTGGCATCTCCACTATGTGTTGGATGCAATCAATGCATCACTAATAGTCACAACATATAGTTTATCTTGCCCTTTCACCTATCTCTCCACTGGTCTCCACAGAAACTACCATGCACTGTAGTTAACTGATGTATTGTTCAGTTGATTAATGAGTTATTATTTGTGAATTAATTAACTAATCAATTCACTCCACTCTCACTAGTGTATCAATCAGTTAGACTAGATACAACTAGCTCAACTGAGTCTAACTGAGTTAAACTAAATACAACTCCATAACTACTACTTCCAACTGTGTCATAACTCTGCCACTTGAGTTCTAACTGAGTCCTCCATGCAATAGCTCTAGTAAACCCTTAGGAATAGCGTAATTCCTTCTGTCAGCTGCTGTGCCACATCTGTGCACTGAACTGAAGTGCTCCAAGAGAATAAGTTTTTGTTTAGAGTCTGATTATTATTAAGAGCTAATAATAATCGACATGCATCTATTTTTAGATTGACGATCTATAAATAGACTTCACCCAATATTCTAAAAATATAATTTCATCTATTTTTCCAACTTGATCAACCATCCACAAATAGCATCCTGCAACTTCTGAAATATGATCATCATGTCTAAAAATAGACTTGCGCCAAAAATAACCTGCGGGCCCACTTAGTGAAGGCGACTCTTTTCACTAAGCTCATCATCTTGTTGAATCTCAACACTCCCTCTCAACAAGATAGGGATTATCTTTCACCCCGATCCTGCCTCTATGGTATTCGAATTTGCTCCTGGTGAGCGCCTTCGTCAGAATATCTGCATCCTGATCCTCCGTGGGAATGTACGGAAGCAACATGATCTTCTGCTGCACATAATCTCTGATATGATGATACCATATATCAATATGTTTAGATCTATCATGAAACATAGGATTAACCAAGAGTTTAATGCAACTCTGATTATCACAATGAATCACCATGGGATCTAAATGTGAACCAAACAAACCAACCAGAATCTTCCTCATCCAGATAGCCTCACATGCAGCTAAACTTGTTGCCATGTATTCTGCTTCCGTTGAACTGAGTGCCACGGATCTTTGTTTCCTGCTGTACCAAGAAACTGTCGTAGATCCGATACTTAAAATCCCCCTTGATGTGCTCTTTTTGTCTGTTGGGCTTCCTGCCCAATTTGAATCCATGAAGCCATGCAACTTCACCTCATTCTTATGTCTGTACCATAAACCATACTCAGATGTGCCCCTGAGATATCTCGGGACATAGGACATGCTTACTGCCTTCCAAAAGAGCTTGGTAGGCTTAACCATCGCTTATGAAATTTGGTTCACCGCCTAGCAATGACATATGTCTAGTCTTGTATTGACTAAATACATGAGTAGACCACAAATGTCGATAAACGAGTGCATCCACTACCTTTGCGATGTAGCATCCTCTTTCTTCCAATTTCCTAGAAGAGGAGTATCGATAAGGCTTGCGGCCTTGCATGTGAAACTTCAGTATCTCTGGAGCATACTTTCCTTGAGACACAAACAGTTCACCTTCCTGCTGCCATATTTCCAATCCAAGGAAATAATGAAGGAGGCCCAAATCCTTCATCTCAAACTCCTTTGCAAGATCTGCCTTGCATGAGTGTATCAACTGCTCTTCACCTGTTAGTATCAAATCATCAACATAAAGTACAATGATCAAAAGCTTACCCTCAACCGCAATCTGGTACAGGTTTTCATCCACCTCACTCTTAGTGAAGCCAAGTCCAGTGAAATAACTGTTGATCCAAGTGTACCAAGCACGGGGTGCTTGTTTCAGCCCATACAATGCTCTTTTGAGTCTACAAACATGCGACTCGCTGCTGAAGATCTCAAATCCTTCAGCCTGCTCAATGTATACCTCTTCCTCAATGATCCCATTAAGGAACACAGTCTTCACATCTATCTGATGAATGTGCCAACCCATCTGCACTAAGAGAGCAAGGATGGTTTGTATGGAAGAATACCGTGCGACAGGTGCAAATGTTTCTTCATAGTCAATCCCCTCAATCTGTGAGAATCCCCGGGCAACAAATCTTGCCTTATACTTCTCGACACTCCCATCAGTAGCTTGCTTTACCTTGTAGATCCATCTTGATCCTACAAATTATTTTCCCACCGGCCTTAGAACAATCTCCCAAGCACTGTTTCTGACAATGGAGTCATACTCCTCCACCATGGCATCTACCCATGTGGGCTCCTTCGTTGCTTCTTCAAAAGAAGATGGCTCCGTCACAATACACTTTCTCATGAGCCATGTATCCAGTATATCGGTCAGGTGACTGTCTCTGTCTGCGCTATGATGTAGGAACTCCTACATTTTGTGCCGCATCCACCTTTAGTCTCTCAGCTTCTGTGGTACGCTTCCTGCCTTATCTGATGTTTGGTTCTGCATGAGTGGACTCCTCCACTCCATGAATCTCCTACTGTGGCTGATCCACATCCAGAGGCTGATCTTTGGGAACAAGAATTTCCTCCTCCGCATGCAAGTGTAGCTCCCTCTCAAGCGATAACTTCATGGCTTTCACCTCATTGAATTTTATATCCCGTCGCATAACAATCATCCGACTATTTGGAAAATACACACGATATTTATGGGGTGTTTCTGTGTACCCCACAAATATCCCAACTTCTGTAGTCAGCTCCAACTTCTTCCTGGCATCCTTCTTCACATGAATGTAAACAAGTGAGCCAAAAATTTTAAAATGAGAAATATTGGGCTTCTTACCAGTAAAAGCTTCCTCGGGTGTACTCATGCCAAGTACTCTATGAGGACAACGATTTGTCACATAAACCGCAGTGTTGCATGCTTCCGCCCACAAGTGCATCGGTAGGCCCTGGTCATGTAGCATCGCTCATGCAGCACCCACGATCGTTCTGTTCTTTCTCTCGCGACCCCATTTTGCTGTGGGTTATGAGGCGCTACTAGTTCTCTTCAAATTCCTTCTTTGCTACAGAAGTCTTTGAATTTTCTCGAGATGTATTCACCACCATTATCGCTCCTTAGAGCTTTCACCTGCTTCCCCGACTCCTTCTCCACCAATGCCTTGAACTCACAGAACTTTGAGAATGTTTCACTCTTCTTCTGCATGAAGAAGATCCAGCATCTACAAGAAAAGTCATCAACAAATATCACATAATACCTTTGTTTCGTTGTTGAAGCAATCGAGAATGGTCCACACACGTCTATGTGAATTCTCTCCAGGATCACCGAAGCACGGTTCTCCTTCTCATGAAAGGTGGTCTTCACAAACTTACCCATTGTACATCCTTTGCACTGATCTGACTGTGCAAGAGTACCCTTGGGAAGTCTAGTAGAAATTTGCTGCAAAATTTTCAAAGCGCCATGGTGAAGATGGCCCAATCTCCTGTGCCATAATTCGCCCTCATCCCAACTCACCACTTCTTCTGCTTTGCCCACCATTGCAGCGCAACCATCTACCTCCAGCTTGTAGAGATTCTTAATTCGAACCCCTATCTTCTTGGTTTTACCCATTTTTTTATGTTGAAGGAAGGCTTTTCCCTCACTGAAAACAACATCATAACCCCTGTCTTCCAGCATTGTGACTGAGACCAAGTTCTTCTTCAGACCTGGAACATGCATGACATTCTTCAACAAGAATGCATTACCGGACTCCCTCTCAAAGGTAATGGTCCCAATGCCAGTCACACTGTACCGACCATCGTCGCCCATCTCTACATGCATCTAGAGGTCCTTCTCCTCCAAGTCACTAAATAACTCTTTGTCTCCCGTCATATGGAAAGACACACCACTGTCAAGATAACACACCGATCCCATGCAGCTTGAAACCAAGCATGTAATCAAGGAAAAATCCAGCTCAAATTGCGAGGCTAAGGCCTCTCCAGCTACAGATCCAACAGCCTGCTTATTCTTCTTCTTTTGTGGACAGTTAGTGGCAAAATGTCCATGCTCGTGACAGTGAAAACACTTCACTTTGGACAAGTCCTGCTTCTTGCCTTTCGCGCTGGATTTAGAAGGATTTTTATTCCCCTTCCCTTTCCTTGCTTTGGCAGCCGAAGCAAAATTCTCTTCATCTTCATTCTTCGATGAAGATCCATCCCTGGTACCCTACCTTATCTCATCCTACACAAGATCCGACCAAAGTTGCTCCCATCCTAGCAGTTTCTCCCGTCCATTAACAGAGTCTAGAATTCACATTCAACTCTTCGAAAGCCCAGAGGAAACTGTCTAAGTCTTCTTCATCAAGGCAGCCCCAAACTTCCCGGCTCTGTCACTGTAGTGGACAAAATTCGTGAGTATTTTGGAATCTGCATGGCCTTTTCTCCATTTTATTTTCTGAGCTTGTCTTTAATAACTTCTTTTTAGTCACTTATGCTGGAACAAATGCGTAGAAGCCTTCCACATTAAGAATGGAGTGGCTTTCCCGTGAAAATCGGGACCTGATAATGATCCTTCAATTCACACCTTCCAAAAGAATCCTCCTCGTATTTGCAGTCTTCTTTTGCCATGCATCAAGTAATGCAGCATGGCTAGATCCCGGTTTAGGAACATCGCTATCGATGAACTATTTCAGCCCGTTATCCTCCAGCACCACCTCCATTCTATCCTTCCAGGCTATGTAATATATAATTCGAGCTCCCATCAAGGGCATACTCCAATCTCAACCCGTTGAAAGACATTTCAATGTATACTCAATTTCTGCACCAAGAATCTTCTGTAGCAAATTCGAATTGTCCAACAGCACAAACTCACTTCACAATTGCAATATTCAATAAAAAATGCTCCGATACCATGTATAAATTATATGCCTTAAGCATGCATATGTCCAAGATCCACCTGATCTCACACTATTTAACTTTATGCAAGATACTGAATCTATTCCACTTGTTAATCTTTTGCAGAAAAATTAATTGCACACACATGTGAAGCATAAACAAAAATATTCAATCGCACATAACACAATTTTTAACCGGTAAAGCCTGAAGTTGAAAACCCCAACTATATATTATGTAACATGGAGATCATATAACAATCTCGTACAAACATACAAAGCTTATCACAAGCTCTCAGTACAGTACAATCGTCATACACTATACAGGCCTAATCTTGCAAATCCATGCACCGATCTTTGCCACCTGCTAGCCTACCTCCACTGCGCAATCTCTGCTGAAGAATAGCTCTGAATGAATTCGAATTACTCTTGGATTGACTGTGCAATCCTCATTGGCATCTCCATTGTGTGTTGGATGCAATCAATGCATCACTAATAGTCACAACATATAGTCTATCTTGCCCTTTCACCTATCTCTCCACTGGTCTCCATAGAAACTGCCATGCACTATAGTTAACTGATGTATTTTTCAGCTGATTAATGAGTTATTATTTGTGAATTAATTAACTAATTAATTCACTCCACTCTTACTAGTGTATCAATCAGTTAGACTAGATACAACTAGCTTAACTGAGTCTAACTGAGTTAAACTAAATACAACTCCATAACTGCTTCTTCCAACTGTGTCTTAACTCTGCCACTTGAGTTCTAACTGACTCCTCCATGCAATAGCTCCAGTAAACCCTCAAGAATAGCGTAATTCCTTTTGTCAGCTACTGTGCCACATCTGTGCACTGAACTGAAGTGCTCCAAGAGAATAAGTTGTTGTTTAGAGTCTGATTTTTATTAAGAGCTAATAATAATCGACATGCATCTATTTTTAGATTGACGATATATAAATAGACTTTTCCCAATATCCTAAAAATAGAATTTCATCTATTTTTCCAACTTGATCAACCATCCACAAATAGCATCCTGCAACTTCTGAAATATGATCGACATGTCTAACAATAGACATAGTATAAAAATAGACTTGCACCAAAAATAGCCTGTGGGTCCACTTAGAGAAGGCGACTCTTTTCTCTAAGCTCATATTCTTGTTGAATCTCAACATGCCAAAGACAATATTTAGCTTATCCAGGGCTTCATGAGGGGTGTCAATGTCAAGGATATGAAATCGAAGATCTTGAGCAAGGGAAATTCCTATCAACCCTCATGCTTGATCTTGTTTATTTTCCCATTTAGCGACTTTATCATCACCATAAGGTTTAGTTTCTACTCCCGTGGTTATTCTATAAAGCCCTTTACTTCTAAGTATATCTACCACGTGAGGTAGCCATTGGAAATAATTGGTGCTGTTAAGAATAATCGGGCATGCACTTTCCATTTAAAAAAAAACTGAAGCTGAGAAAAGCTTAAAATAAATACTCCAATGGAAAGATCTCGAAAAATTAGGCCGTTTCAGAAAAAAAACGGCTCGAAAAATGACTTCCGGATGAAGAAGTTATGTCTTTTTGAAAAAACGAGTTGAAGATGCCAAATAGTTACGGGAACGGGATGAAGTGCGACTTTTAAAAAAAATTCCGCCCATTTTAACAAAAATTTTTTACAAAAGAAGCTTGAGAAGGAGATTTGAACCCAAGACCTCTATTCTCATAAACTAACTCCTCACCAAGTGAGATAGTAAAAGGATTCTGTTATTGTTTGAAAGGAGGAATGTTTTTTTTTTTTAACTCTTCGGTTTGCGTGCCTTTTCCTGCACAAAAAACCGAGCAAAAAAAATAAAAATGCAAGCCTTACGGCAGAATTTTAGATTTCGGTTAGCCTTACCAACAATTATCAAAATTTTCACTATTTCTGATTTCCCAAGATCGCACAAAGACGCGGGGAAAGAGAATACGTAGCAAAAAAAATTCTCTTTCCTTGTTTCTGATTTGCTGAGATCGCACGCAGTGCAGAGCAAAGAGCATACAGAAAGAAGAGGGCATAGATCCGACAAATAAATAAAACCTAAAAACTGGAAATAAATAGAGGGAACCGAAATAAGCAGAACTATTGACAAATATAATTGCAAAACAGATGCTTTATACCTCCAAATATAAATTGTCATAACTTGGGTAGTTGGCAACCTTTTCGCATGAAACGAAAGGTGTTCCTCGTTGTAACAGATGCTCCAGACACAACAGAGTAGTTCTCCAAGCCCAAAAATGTTCAGAAATATTAGATATACAAAACGGTATTCGCATGCAGTCAAACTGGCTTCGGATTTTGATCAACAACGGATGTAGCCCTCAAAATAGCTCTGACATCATGTAGGAATTTACAGGGTAAGTTCCGTAGATCAAGAACCAAAGGTCACCGCTCACAACCAGTCACAAATCAGTACACAAGTATAATCACGTGGTTAAAATCCTCAAAGAGGGAAATAGTCCACGACTTGAGCCAACGCGGCCACTTCAGGCAATTTATTAATATAAAATAAAAGTTACATATGTTTCTCTCATAAACGGTTACCGGACAAATGACCCTCCATGATCTTTAAATAGAGATCATGGACCAATCGGGTGTTAAGCCATGAATCAAGCGTCGTTAATACTGAGGTGAGAGATAACCGTTTGATCACTACAAATCGTGACCGTCGGATTATAAGTTACAAATGTACATGGTAAAGAAACACACTTTACCTAACTCTACACTAGACTAAGTTATTCTTAACTATTTCCTCTGTGTCGGAATATCCTAACATATCCACCTCAGGGACAACCTTTTGTGCAACTGAACCAGCCTTACATTCAACAAGGCCCATCTCTTGTGCAACAACGCCAACCCTCCACTGGTCAGTCAGGACAACCTAGTTTTTAGGGGCAACCTGGCTCGTTTCAACCTTCAGGTCAACCTGTTCCACTTCCTTCAGGTCAACCTATTCCACTTCCTTCAGGTCAACTTGCACCCTAGTATGGTCGCCAAGTTGTTGTGCAGACAAATCCCCTCTGTAGACTGAGGCGATCCCTCTAGCCCTAGGGTGGGTCTAGAAACAAGATAACATGCTGGACTCCTGAATTCCTAGCTTTTAAATGAAATATGGATTAGGACAAATATCTTACCTCGGTCCAATGCTTTTGTCGTGGCACGCGGCAGCGATCCTTCGACCTTTGTCTTCACGCCTTACGCTTCATGTTGGTGACGATGTTCACGTGTTTGCACAAAGATCAAACAAACGTTGACAACATACAAGCATATACATTCATTTACAGCTATTCATCTATTCAAGGAGAGCTAAAAACTTTGCATACTAATGGAAACAAAGTTGGAACCATAAACCAATCATGTATTATTGATAAATGAAAAAGAAGTTTACAAACTTATTCCTTGACGTTGTAGGTCTCCTTTGATGGGTTAAGTCGGGCGCATCTCAAGCATTCGTTTAACATTTGAATTAATGAGGTAAGGGGCTTAAACTCTCTCTCAACAATGGACTCTTCTATGCTCCTTCAACACACTAGCTATACTAATGATTTTTCAACTAGCTGAATCAATGTGAAAAGGAAGAATTTATAGGAGAAGAGGAGGAGGTTTGGGATCCCACATAAGGTGGAGGAGAGGTCTATCCCTTTGGGGAGTTGCACAATTGTAGGAACTAATAAGCCAAAGAGAGGATCTCGATGTGATTCAGTCGAACAAACCATGATGACTCCACTCACGAAGTTGTTAAGCATGGAAGCTTCGTTTCTATTTTAAAAAACTTTCCAAAAGCAGCTCGACGCAAGTGCCCTTCTAAGACAGAGTGCCAAAGGGCACGGGGTCCAATGTTAATTTCTCCATGGGTGCTTTTATCACCCAAAAAATAAATGAAGCATATTTTGACAAGGTCAAATAGGTTCATGTGTCAAAAATTGGGTTGTAGGATTCATTTTTTATATGCTTGGTCAAGGGAAATATCAATTTTTTCTTGTTTAAGTTTACCCTAAGGTCTAATCCCACTCATTTTCAAACCCCCTCATGTCACATCACTCATTATTTTCTGACTAATTTCAATTTCCAAGTTTTTTGTACCGAAAATGCCATTTTAGCCAAAAAAACCACAGTTTCTTAGCGAAATACACTATGAAAAGTCACTTTTCGCTACAAAAATGCTGATAGTTTCATAGCGAAAACAGCCAAATTTACACTAGATATGCTACGAAAGCATTGTTTCTTGTTTGTCTTGTCAAATTAGCTGTTAGGTGTCAAAAAATCATTGGGAAAGGGTAGGTTAGACGCCATTCGAGTCATGGAGGGATAAAACCAAGGTACATGGTCAGGTCTGAAGTCATCATGATCAGTTTAGGTATGTATGAGTCATCATTGGGTCATGAGAAGACATCAAAACTTCAAAATGTTTCCTAATTCATTAATTTCTCATTTCTCATTCCTCCTTTGCATGATATCGAGCTTCGAAGAGCTATTGCATTAAGATAAAGCTTTCGTTGGTGTTTTCAAAGGTTTACATTGAGCATTATCAAGCGAGGCTGCAAAATATCAAGCGAGGCTGTAAATTATCAAGCGAGGTTGTGAAGACATTCAAGTAACCATGCCAGAAAAAAAAAAGGACAAACAAGGGTGTCCAATGCCTGAGATATGAACCAACAGACATGAATTTGATCAATGAAGACCCAACAGTAGTGGAAGTCTTTAGAAGGACAGGTTGCTTACAGTTTTGTGAGAAATTACAAGGCTGTCATACACAAGTTTCCAAAGAGTTTGCTTTGAATTTCAGTGGAACAACCACCAAAGTAGGGATGCTCGATTTTTTCATCACACCAGAGGTTATTGCAGCTGCTACATAGATTCCAAGAGGACAAGAGAAGTAGTTCAAGGGTTTCAAGTTTAAAATGGAGCAGTGAAAAGAGTTTATGAAGCATGAACATATTGAAATGGATCTCACCAATGTTATTCCAAGAAGCTACATAAAGGACAACTACTCAAAATTGTTGCTCATTATCCAAAATTACTTTACTTGTGAAGGGAGATACCACAAAGTCTACTCATATCATTTCAAGTTACTTCTGCACTTTACTGGTAAGATTTCCCTTAATCTGCCTTTCTATTTACATAGAAGTTTGTCAAAAATGACAGATAAGGTCCAAGCAAAATCTGAAGGGAGTGAGACTTCATTATTTCATCATGGTTTAATGAAGCTGTTGGTTTTAGATGAACTTCAAAGGTTAGGCAGAGACTGGTCCTCGTTTTTGTTTGTTAGTGGTTTCGAGTTGGATGCTCCTACTCCTTCAAGAACTCCTAGAACTAGGAGAATTTCATCACCATTAGCAGCAGAACAAAGGGAACCATTGGTAGCAGAACCAAGTGAACTTTCAAGAGTAGAACCAAGTGAGCCAATTATGATGGAGATAAAGCAATTGCAGAGTTTTGACACACCAAATGTCCCACCTGCAAAACAGAAGTCAAAAGTGGTCAAACCTGCAAAACAAAAACAAGATGTGAGTAAACAAGGAACAAAAAGGATGATAAGAAGCCAAACAGTGGCGTTAGAAGAGAAAACAGTGGCTGTAAATGACAGGGCAGTGGTTAAAGGAAATCTAGAAGATATCTTACATGCCATTGACATAGAAGAAACTCCTATAGTCCAATCTGAGGACATTGAGGAAGGCGGATAGAAGTTAAAAAAGGCTAAATCTGCAAAGAAATTCGAATTTGAGGGAGAAGATGCAGGTTTTATGTTCCAAGCAAGAAAGCCTTTGACAAGGCATGCTAGGAAAATATTAGAGAGCAGTAAATAGGTTCCACCACCTACTGATATAGTTCAACCACCACAGGAGGTCATTGACCTTTCATCACCTGGAGATAAAGATACAGTGAGCAAATCAAAGAAAGGAAAAGAGAAGGTGATGGAAAAAACATAGTTACAACTCTTTGAAGAACAATTGAAATTAGCCAGTCATGAAATTTCTGTTATGAAAAGAGAAGTAAGGAAACACAGTGTAGAGAAGATTCAGTTTGAAAAGATGAAGGCAATTTGGGAAGAACAGGTTGACACTGATTCCAAGACTTTGGATAATACTCAACAGTTTATCAAATGGACCATTCCAGTGAGGAAAGAGGCTAAACATGTCAAGAGGATGTACACACATTTGAAAGCCACCAATATAAGACTGAAAGATCAGGTTAAGGACCTCCAGGAGCAGCTTGAACTAATTCATGAAGAGTTAGAGAAAAAAGGCCCTAAAATGACAGTGCTTGAAGAGCCAATAGCTCAACCAATCATAAATGAGGAAGAAATTCCTCAAGGATCATAGGGTGAGCTAATTTATGGTTTGTAAGGCTGATGGCAAGTTAGTAATAAGGTTTTTGCACTTATGAGGTTTATTTTCCAAGTTGTATAAAAATCTGGAATTTTAGCACTTTTCAGCAGTTTCGTAGCGTGCTTGGGGTCTTAGTCCTTATTTTAATCTACTCGTCTCTCTCTCTCTCTCACATGGTAAAATCTAATTAAATCAAATTTTGTCAATAAGAATTTAATTCTTTTGAAGGATGGAAGGAGTGGGCTACTCATCCTTGTCTCTGAATTTGTTCACTTGCTGGATCACTAACAATGAATCACCAAAGGCCACCAATTGATGAGTGCTTCTAGCAATGGCAGCTCCAGACCTTGCCACATGGCTAAATATTCAACCTGAATGTTTGAAGCAAATCCTAATCCCCAGGCATATTGTATCTCGTTTTTTTTCATTGGGGTGAAAGATAACCCCTCTCACTCCTACCTCCCATGCTCTTAGTCCTTATTTTAATCCACTCATCTCTCACTCTCTCTCTCATGGTCAAAACCAATTAAATCAAAAATTTTCAATAAGAATTTAATTCTCTGAAGGATGGAAGCATAAGGTTGCTCATCCTTGTCACTAAATTTGTTCACTTGTTGGATCACTAACAATGAATCACCAAAGGCCATCAATTGACGAATGCCTTTGGTGATGGCTAGCTCCAGACCTTGCCACAGGGCTAAATATTCAACTTGAATGTTTGAAGCAGATCATAATCCCTAGGCATATTATATCTCCTTTTTTTTCTTCATTGGGGTGAAACACCCCTCTTGCTCTTGCCTCCCATGCTCTTAGTCCTTATTTTAATCCATTCATATCTATTTCTATATATCTCTCTCTCTAATTATTAATAATATTTAAATTAAATTTATATATTTATTCTCTACTCCACTATACTTATTCTTTTCATAAATTCCTCCCTTATTTTATTCCTCTCTCTCTCTCTCTCTCTCTCTCAAATTATTAATAATATTTAAATTAAATTTATATATGTATTCTCTACTCCACTATATTTATTATTTTCATAAATTCCTCTCCTATTTTCTTTCTCTTCATCCTCCATATATATTCATTCTTCTTATGTCTTTATGAGATTAATTAAATTAATTTCTCGCTTTAATTAGTTATAGTCTAACTATCAAACTATCTCTTATATATATATATATATATATATATATATATATATTCCCTACTCTATTGTATTTATTATTTTCCTCTCTCTCAAATTATTATTAAAATTTAAATTAATTTTATATTTACGCTGTAAGGCGTCATTATTTGAAAACAATTCCTAGCTGCCAATCTGTCTGTGTTTGGGCCATTGGATGAAATGTTAGACGATTGAAATGTTTTAGACCATTAGATCCAATACCTCCTTCAACCTAACTAACTAACTAATTGTCTTCCACTTTTCTATGAAATATTATACATCCTGTAATTTGAATCATTTCATGGTCTCGCCCTCCCATGGTAAAAAAGACACAGACTCAGTAACCTCCCATTGAAGACTCGTCGATGTGCTACTCCGCATGGCTAAGACCGACACCAATATGACAGGCCCTTGTGCTTGGCGGCACGGCTTGCTGTTCCTCACGAATTTGTAGAGGCTGCGACAGTGGAGGTTCCTCACGAATCTGTATAGGCTCAGGAACATTAATGCATTTTTTCACACTATAAATCTGGTAAGTTCTTGCTTTTCTCTGGCCGATTATGAAACAATTCCCTATATTATTTACTCTCAACATATTTTATTTTATTAGGAATTTTGCTTCTGTGATCCATAAAATGAGATAAAAATCTTTCGGTGAAAATCACATTAGAATAGATTTGGTTGACGCGTTTCGAACCAGCCAGTGTGGTTCATCATCAGGACAAGATGATGAACCACACTGGTTGGTTCGAAACACGTTGAACAAATCTATTCTGATGTGATTTTCACCGAAAGATTTTTATCTCATATTTAATTTTATTTGTTATTGGCTAGGTTTAAATTCTTGATAATTCTAGAATGAAACCAGGTTTTCTATATCAGAATTTCATTTTGGTTCAATTGGGCACGTCAGTCATCTTTTACTATTACTGTAACCTGGATCGCCAATGAGGTCAAATCGAAACCTATGAAGTGCGTTTATCGCTAACCTTTATGACTTTGATGATCTGTTTGATGGTAAGAATCATCGAACCATATTTGTGGCTGCGAATCATAATTTCTTATGAAATCATTACATGTCTCTGCACACACACACACATATATATACTCACTCCATGCAATGGATGCAGTGGAAACCATGGGCAATAGAAGTTGAAATGAATAGTTGAATCAAGTAGGGCGACAGTCCATGGCACGAGAGAAAGAAGAGGATGCAGTACACTATGCAGTGTTCTTGCTTGTCTGCTCGAAAGTTTTTTTTATCGCTTGCTATCTTTTTCAAAGACAGAAAATAGAAATTTCATTAAATTAGTTCTACCAACTCCCTAGATATGTCGAAAGAAAAGGGGTAATAATTCTACCTGTGTTTGTAATTTATGTAGATAAAATGCGCATTATTGGACAAAATGCTGGAAGCCATTAAACACATTCATCATTTACAAAATAAGCTGATAGAGCTCGAAAAGAAAAGAGACCTGATAATCTTCTTGAGCACTGTAAAACCATTTCCCAACAGCTCCTGTATTTATAATAACCTGCAAGCCTCCCAGGCTCGACCCTCCAATGTACGGGATAAGTTTCAAACAGTAAGGATTAGCAGATTTCGTCCAGGTATTCAAGTCACTGTAAATATTTCAAGGATCAGATCGCATTTTCTTATCTTCTAAAAATGTTAGAAGAAGTCGGAGTTGAAGTTGTGAGTTCAACTGTTACTGCTCTTGAAGGTTATTTTATAGCATTCACTTGGAGGTAGTCTCTTATTGGATCAAAACTCTGAATCTGCAATGCTTGTCTAGAATTTTTTTCTCTATATGTACTTTAAATTTTCTATTTTAACCCTGCAGCTCTTTGGTTTGCATCATTTTGATACCACTTTCCTACAGGGAAGAATTGATCAATTGATGAATGACAACCTTCCAAAACTTTCAGTCACAAAGTAATATAGTTTAGTTTTCTTGTGGCTGAGTATGTCTGTTAAATGGCTCATGGCTTCGCGAATGAGGTTGGCTAAGACTAGGTGTAAATAAAAATAGACATGAAATTAAAATTATCAAACTTAAAACAAACATAGTGTAAATAAAGTTTAAGCACACTTTTTTTTTCTATATACGAACATAGGTGCAATGGTTGTTTCTATAGTTAATGTAGTTTTCTTTTCATTTTTCTCAGTTATCGCTCTTTATTTGTCCATATTATGTGCCTCATAAAGTGTGTACACATTGAAGTTCTGAAATGTCAGAGCAGTGGAGCAATTTTTGCAAACCTGTCGATGGTTATATTATTGAGATGCTTATTTTGTTGAGAAAACTATGTAATCTTCATTTACGAGTATGACAAAAATTTATTGACCTACAGATTGCAGGCAAAAGGAAATTTTAATGTCCACAAAGGCAAGTGTGTAAATTGGCAAATGAGTAAATTCTCAGCGTATATGAATGCTTATTTTCTTATGTTCGAAGGTGTTTTTATGTTATTCCTCATTCAAGTTACACAACATTTTATATTTTTATGTCAATTTGTGCTTTCTATTATTAAATGTAATTCCCTTGAAATGGAAGCAATCAAATGGTCATGGAATGATCTCAAAAATTGTTTTTCCTTTGAAAATCGTGATGTGATTTTCTTTTCTTTATTTGGATAGGTGAGGGAAATAGAAATTTAAATATATTTAAAGTTTTTTAAGTTTATTTAATTTTTATTTTTTTTATTTTTTTAATATGCGATATTTGATTATAGTTCGATTTTCTGCTTATTTTTTATATTCGAAGGTGTTTTTTTGTTATTCCTCATTTAAGTTATACAATATTTTATATTTTTATATCAATTTGTGCTCTCTATTATTAAATGTAATTCCCTTGAAATGGAAGCATTCAAATGGTCATGGAATGATGTCAAAAATTGTTTTTCCTTTGAAAATCGTGATGTGATTTTCTTTTCTTTATTTGGATATGGGAGGGAAATATAAATTTAAATACATTTAAAGTTAATTTTATTTTTATTTGAATATTTTTTTTAATATGAGATATTTGATTATATAAAATTGTCTTTACTTTATTATATAAAATTGTTTTTATTCAATATAGAATTTAATATCAAATTAAAAAGTGGTTTAAGGTGTTATTATATGTCTGAAAAGATATGATCCAATAATTTCTCAAGTCATTTTTGCTATAATGGTTTGTTACTTGAGGCTTTTGGATGTAATGAGGATTATAAAATTTCAGTTGGGTCACAAGAACCTCCAAGAGTTTTTCCATTGCTAAATGAATTATCACTTCAGATATATGCCACTGACAACGAACACTTTCAAGGATTTGATACCTCACATGAAACTGCTACTTATGATTTAAGACAACTGAATAACATTTTGTTTACTAATTTTTATCTTCAATTATTTTTAAATGTCAGGATGTTTTCAGAATTTATGCCTTGCGACATTTCCTTTGCAACATCTGGTGCAATTGCTAGTTGTATTCTCTATTTCATAAATTCCATGCCTATTTTCTTTCTCTTCATCTCCATCGATATTCATTCTTCTTATGTCGTTATAAGATTAATTAAATTAAATTTTCTCTTATAGTCTAACTATCTAATTGTCTCCTAATTGTATCTTTCTCTCAAATTATTAATAATATTTAAATTATATATATATGTGTGTGTGGGTGTATTCTCTATTTCACTATATTTATTATTTTCATAAATTCCTCTCTTATTTTCTTCCGCTCTCTCTGTGAAATTAATAATAATATTTAAATTAATATTTATATGTGTATTCTCTACTCCAGTATATTTATTCTTTTCATAAATTCATTGCCTATTTTCTTCCTCTTCATCCTCTATAGATATTCATTCTTCTTATGTCTTTATAAGATTAATGAAATTAATTTCTCGTTATAATTTAACTATCTAATTGTCTCCTTATTATATATATTTTTAATATTTGTTTGTTTTGTTACTATTTTTTTTAAATTTATTTTTTTTCATTTAATTAATTATTTATATTAATTCTTTACCTTGACCCTTCTTTCTTAATGGCTAATTGGTAAACCTCCCTCTATTAAGGCTTCAAAGAACTCATTTGTGTTCTCTCAACAACATGACTTCTAATTATGAAAATATGCACACTCAAAATATATATTAAGATATCTTTGAAATAAATAAATAAATAAATAAATAAATAAATATATATAATCAAGATGGTCAACGTCCATACACACACATAATTAAAAATTTAATATTTACAACATAATTAATATTGTTTATCACTTTTGTTTTAATGGTTTAGTTTTAAACATTTTTTTTATTAAAAGTTTAAATATTAATTCTGGTTTATTATTTGGTTTATGGTCATATCTTTTTGAATTCTTTGGTTTGCCATTTTAAAACATTTTGTCTACATTCAATGCAGAATAAAAACCCAAACAAATTTGTTTTTTTTTTTAGAGGTTTTCTTTCTAACCGATATGATGATACCCTTGTTCACAAAGTTTATAGAAAAAAGACCTTTATGCCCATTTTCACCACCACTCAATTGATTTTTTTTTTAATTCTCAAAAGCTCTTATTACTTTGAGCCATTCGAACTCCTTAGAAAGAATAAGCCTACCTCACTTAAGCCCTTATAACCAATGACTTCTTAATCTTCCAAATCAACACTATTTTTCACTTAACCCTTCATTCTAGATCTACAAACTCTTTTTCCTCTTCCCCATTGTTAGTTCTTGTTTCTCTATTGTACATCCATGACATTACTAGTCATATTTTGAAAATATTAGCCAAAAAGAATATTAAATCCTTATCAATCTCAATAAAATCCTTACGAATCTATTTAGAACTTATAAAGCTAACTTTGACCTTATGCTTTAATGACTTTACCAAATTCCTTGCTCCTATGACAAATCCTACATTAGACAAACTAGTAGATTGATCAAAATCCATCTTAGAAAACATATGTTTGACATATTCCATAATTGTATCTCTAAGCCATCTATTGTTAAACATTCCTACAAATCAAAGCATCTTATTAATACTGAAGCTAGCTCTCCAAATAAAAAACACCCTAATAAGTTTAGTAGTGAAGATGGATACAAACTTAACTAATCTTGAAAATCCACTATCCATTGGGTAATTCAATAAACCTTTTCTCTCTTTCTTATCTTTCCCAGCTCCCCTTAGATTCCTTAACACTCTTCCTTATTTTATTTTATTTTTTAACTTTTAATCTCCACCCCTTAAAGGTAATCTCTCTATTCTCTATAATCATTTCTTCTAGTTCTCCTATTCTCCTTCCTACCTCCATTTTCTAATATCTTACATAATGCCTTGTCCTAACTATTTATTAATCCCTCCTCCTCCCACTTTTTACTTTGAACTTTTCCCTAACCCCTTCCATCTTACTTCTCCACTCCTTTAATTTTATGCTAATTTCATTCCATTTTACTTCTCCACTCCTTTAATTTTGTGCTAATTTTATCACTGGAACTTTCACTCAATTCTAAATTTTTAATTTTGGTTTTGAAATTTATAATCTTTTTCCTAATTAAATTTTCAAAATATTCCACAATGATTATTACATTATTTTATTTTTTACTTTCTATTTTTCTTGATTTTTGATAATATTTCTTAACACTTATCAAATTATTTCAATAGTTTTTGCAAAAGACTATATTATATTATCATATTTTTTCCCATCCCTCTATTATTAATTGAATTTTCATGATATTTCATAACACTTATCAAACTATTTTAATGTTTTTTTAAAGTAACTATATTATATTATTATATTTTAATTAATTTTTTATAATATTTCATAACACTTATCAAATTATTTTAATTTTTTTCCCACTGCCTTCTATTTAAAAATTAAAAATATTTTAAAATCCCACAAACAAGTCAATTTCCAAAAAGTTTAAATACTTTTTAATTTATATTTTAATATTTTAAATAATAATTTATAAACCCAAAATCATATCTTTTAAAAGTAGGTATTTATTTAATTTATACACAAACAAATTAGGGTATTATTTACTTAATTTTATATATTAATAAATTATTTTAACTTAACAACTTTTCTATATACTAATAATTCCTTTTCATTAAAACATTATATAAACCAATATTATTTTTATATTATCTTTTAAATTGGGATTTTGATAAAATATTTAAAGTTAATCGGTGGATTACCATCACCAAAAAGACGCCAAGAAATGTAACACCGAAAGACAAGGTGCCCACAAATCATTAAAATAGAGCGTCTCTTTTCTATAATCAATCTGTGAGAATAACCATGGTGGCCGACTATGGAGGAAAGAGCTCGAGTCAGGGGGGACCAATATGATTAGGGCATTGACAATGAGAGTTGTGCGGGGGAGAGTTGGAAAAGGGCATCGGGATGTCACTGAAGCCACACAACAGAAGAGGGGTGGGAGATTGAGGGGAGCGACAGGGAGAGAGCGGAAGGAACAAGATCAACGAGAAGAGACACGGGAGAAAAAATGAAAAGGGTATAATCATTTGCTCTTCTGCTTCAAATATTAATTTCATCCCCTCTTCTACCTATTTGAAAAACAAACAGGCTTGGATTCACAGAATTAGTGTCAGAGCCCTTCCCACAATAAGGAAAACAGAATTCAATAGAATCAGAATTATCATCAGCATTGCAGGAAAAACATAGATACCGACATGGTTACAACTTTGACGGTGAGTTACATCCCAGTACTCTCGGAATTGTCCGATTCATTTTCTCCAATAGGATATATTTTCTGGGTTTGTTTTGATTTTGTCATATGTGGACTTGGAATTCCTCAATTCTGAATATATTGCCGGTCTTTTGTTTTTTAATTGGATGTGTCAGAAAAATTATTTTTGGTTATTCATGTATGGGTATGCAAAATCCCTGGCTATGCTTGTGGATTTTCCATTCGTTATGTTTCTTGTGGGCGTGTGATCTTTGCTTTTGTTAATCATCCTTGTTTATGTTTGTTGTGGCCAACGCTTTATCAATGACCCTTGGTTATGCTTGCTATTGCTGTGAATTGTCTTTGTTTTGTTATATCTCTGAGAATGATCTTTGGTTATGACGATCGTTGTCTGTGTCCTTGGTTATGTTTTCTGTTTGAATTATCCTTGCTTATGCTTGTTGAAGGGGAGATCGTGAGAATGATCAAATAGTGCCCAAATTTTGACTCGATATGAAATCACTTCATTCGGTGCTTCTTACCACGGCCTTAATTCTCAAAGAATTAACCTTAAAAGGTTATTTCCTACTGGGATAAGTGTTGATCAGGACAAGTCTTTCAGAAAATTTACCTTACATGGATTACCCTTGGTATCCGTGGTTATGTTCGTTATGGTGTCCATTATCCCTGGTTATATTTGGAGTAGGTATGAGCCTCTGATGACTTAGTTGTATTTGCTAGGCATATGGATTTTCAATTCCTGGTATGGGTGTGCATGATGTTTGTTAAAAGGCTCTAAATGATGCTTAGTTATGTTCGATATAGACACATATATATAGTCCTACGCCATTTCAGTCATTGTTACTGTGTCTGCTAATGATCCTTTCCTATGTTTACTGTGAAATTTGAGTTATTCAGTGTTTTGGTTGTTAGTTGGATATGTGAAATGATACTGGCTATGCTTGCCATGGGTATGGATTATTTTCAGTGTCCCTGGTAGTGGTCATGCTTATTATGGGTACGAATGATCATTTATTAGTGTTTTAGCGGTGAAACTGTGGTTATGTTTGATATTGATAAGGATTGTCCGCACTGTCATTTCTTGTAGGTGAGACTAAGTAAATTATCAGTTTTTGTGAATCCAGTGGGTTTTAGTAGTGCAAGAAAAATAGCTATTTGTATAGAACACTACCAACCACATGAAAATATGAAAGAAGGCTCAAAGGTTCTTGCCTATATGCTTGTGGGTGCAACTGTTTGCTTGTTATATTATATTTGTTATGGCTAAGATTGCAGGAATGATCATTTCTTATATTGCTGTATATTTTTTATTTCTCTCTCTCTAAGGAAAACCTCATGGGAAAACCCAAGGGGTGCTTTTCCGATTGGTATAGACTAGTGCACATAACTTGGGGTGATTTGAATCGGGCACCTGCTGGCATGAAACTAGCCAAATGCCCAGCAACTTTGGCAACAGCCTTTTGATCTATTCCCTCGGGCTATATTTCCTATTTATATGGGTTGTTCTTGATCAATTTTGTGATGGTGTGAACTATCTTTTAAGCTTGTAAGGAGTAAGACCGTGGAAAACTCCTCTGCGTTTTCTATTGGTATCAATTAATATGGATGCTCCATACTCTTTTTTTGTTGACTGAGCCATCGATATGCTTGTTTATGGGTAGTTTCTGTAACTGATATCTGGTTAAGTTTGTCATAGATAAGGGTTGTCCTTGGTTAGATTTGTTATGGCTTGATTGATCACTGGCTAAGTTTCTCATGGGAATGAGTTAGTTTGGGCAAGACTGATCCCTAATTATGTTTGTAAGGTTATGAACAGTTGTAGTTTTATTTGTCTGTTATTAGACTGATCAAAGAAAGAATTCAACACTGTTTGCTGCAGTCAACAGATACAGTCAACATGAAAAAGGTGAAAAATGAGCAGTTACATGAGCCAGTTATTGCTCCCAGAGAGGTGTACAAGGATTCCATTGCTGAAGTTTCGGTAGAGGTTTCTAAGAAAACGATCAAGAAAAATACTAATGTGGGCTCTGCCAACGAAGTTCCCCCACTGACTTATCGTGACAATGCTATTCCGCGAGAAGAAATAGTTCCGGATACATTAGATGACCTCCCAAAGGAAATGAAGGAGCTGAAAATCAGGGATGACAAAAGCAGCAATGCTGATAATAAGGTTAGTAATTCAATCCGATTGATATTGGTTTGCTTAACTTTTACAATTTGAATGCCATTTTTATTGTCATACGAAAGTTCTTGCATGGAAAGTATTGCTCCAAGCCTAATATATATCATTCAACTATTTTGAATGGTCACCAGCAAGTGCAACTAATTTATGTGAACCATGAAAGACAAATTTGATGCCCAAATTGGTAAATTGTAGCATCAGTATTTGTCTTCTTTCTTCAGAAACCTTTGGGAATGTCATCCAGATCTCAGAAATGATTTGGACTTAAGAGCTGTTTTCTTGTATCATAAAATTTTCCCTGTTTCAAAATGTACTTGTTGTAGGAAATAGATGTTCCTGTAGTAGATGGAATTGTCACTGAGGTCGGACAGGTTATTGCGATGACGGTTGGTGGTAAAAATGGCCAGCTGAAGCAAGTGAGTTTCGAATTGATTACTAAGAGTATTTCAAATGCAAAAATTTGTAGTTGGAATAGAAAAGAGGCTCATCTTCTTGTCCATAGTGATTGCAGACTGTCAGTTATAAGGCAGAGCGGGTTGTGGGAACTGGGTCTTTTGGCACTGTCTTTCAGGTATGAATTACCTGCCCTGGATGGATGACATTTGAGAATCCGCTACGTTATTCAAAGCCTGAAGTTTGTTCTTAATTATTTAGTTGTCTGTATCAATTTTGTTGGCCTGATTTGATCTGCATTAATGTACAAGTCATTTCTCATCCAGATGTACCTGAGTTATAGATGAGTATTGACTTCTAACCATCTTTTTCTCTGTCTGATACAGGCAAAATGCTTAGAAACTGGTGAGACTGTAGCTATCAAAAAGGTCCTGCAGGACAAACGATATAAAAATCGTGAATTGCAAATGATGCGCCTTATGGAGCACCCCAATATTGTATCTCTGAAACACTGTTTTTTTTCAACCACTGACAAAGATGAATTGTACCTCAATTTGGTTCTTGAGTATGTACCCGAGACAGTTTATCGAATCACAAAGCACTACACTAGAATCAATCAGCGGATGCCTTTACTTTATGTAAAACTATACACTTATCAGGTAAGGAGTTGCTCCTCTTTATGTACTTGAACAACTGACTTGATTTTCTGTTTATTTAGATGTTTCCTGACACAATGTCTTGGTGCCAGATGTGCAGAGCACTAGCTTATACTCATAATGCGATTGGGGTATGTCACAGAGACATCAAGCCGCAGAACCTTTTGGTAAGTCACATCATCAGCTTGCAGCAATGCTATTGTCATTGTAAGATTTATTTGAGCAATTTGCTGAAAAGATGCTTTCACAGGTCAATCCCCACTCGCACCAGCTCAAGCTATGTGATTTTGGAAGTGCCAAAGTTCTGGTAAGAATGCCATTTTTTGAGTTTAGCATCATCTGATAATATCCTGTACTTATTAAATTGACATGTAAAGTTGGTCATATTCTTAAAATGGTTGTAGTTAATTTTCTAGTTGTGATGCATAAGTTGTTTGAAATGGATGTTGTAATTCTCATTATTTCTAGTCAAAATATTTATTTCTTTTGTTGTTTCTGCTTGGAATCTGTATATAGTTATTTGAAGTTCTGATATTTGGCTTTGGCAAAATTATTCATTTCTTGTTATAGGTCAAGGGTGACCCGAATATATCATATATTTGCTCCCGCTATTATCGAGCTCCCGAGCTGATCTTTGGAGCTACAGAGTATACAACTGCTATTGATGTATGGTCAACAGGTTGTGTCATGGCTGAGCTACTTTTGGGTCAGGTGCATGGGCTCTTTTTTCCAAAATATTGCAGATGTTTTTCTGTATAATTACATATGTTATTGGTTTTTAGCTTGTGTATTTGAGCGACTGAAACTCATGTGTTTATTCCTGTTTCTCAGCCACTTTTCCCCGGGGAGAGTGGAGTGGACCAGCTTGTGGAGATTATTAAGGTGATATATATTTCCATCTTTGGTGCATACTAAACTTGCACTGGAGTTTTGCAATTTTTGTAGTTTATTGAGGTTTGCATGCAGTAATTGAAATATTACTTGCAGGTCCTTGGGACTCCGACTCGTGAGGAGATTAAATGCATGAATCCTAATTATAGAGAGTTTAAGTTTCCACAGATAAAGGCCCACCCTTGGCAGAAGGTTGGTATTGGTAACTGTTATATCTCCAATTGACTCCTTTAGCATCAGTGTAGAAAGTGACGTGTTTGTTTTCTCAGCTTTTCCACAGGCGAGCACCTGCAGAGGCGGTAGATCTTCTCTCGAGGATTCTCCAGTACTCACCAAGTCTTCGCTGCACTGCTGTAAGTTATAGATGCATTTGTACATTTTTGCTGACATGGACAACATTGCAGTTCCTTTGAATATATAAATTGCAGATGTACCCTCTGTTTTTGGGACATTCTAAAAGGAGATTCACTGGATGCACAGCTTGAAGCATGTGCACATCCCTTCTTTGATGAACTCCGGGATCCCAGTACCTGCTTACCCAATGGTCGCCCATTACCCCCACTGTTTAACTTCAAAGCACACGGTAACTGAATTGATCTCTCACTTTCTGTTTTTAGGTTTAAATTTTATTCTAGTTTGCCCTGGTCTTGTCTATTGCACTTTGATCTAGATAGAATTTTAGTTACTTTTGTGTTCCTGCTTGTCACCTTTGTTTTACATGCAGAACTAAAGGGAGCTACTCCTGACCTTATTCAAAAGTTGATCCCTGATCATGCAAGAAAGTGATTGCTTGGTTGTGAATCGAAAGAGATAGAGACATATTTGATGGAATCAACGACGTCGATTACTGTGTTCGGGGCTTCAAAATTTCAGGAAAAATATCTAATGCTTTGTCTTGTAAGTTATGTGGTAAAAGTCCTGCAATTGATGGGAAATATTCTTGCAAAAAATATTCACTAATTGTGGGGCACAATTCTTTTCTATATTCTCTCACCTGTTGGGAACCTAAGATATCCTCTTTTAAACTGTTGAAAATGATTTCAAGATGAAAGGCACATGTTGAAAATTCATGAGGTCGGGGTTGAACATCAAAAATGCTTATAGACCATGGTTTCTAAAATCTATCAGAATGTACGATGATAATTATTTGTCATTTCTTTGTATTCTAGTTGATTATTACAAGTTCTTATCCTGTAAGGTATTTTTTTAGGCAAGAATGCTATTCAGGACATGTTCGTGAATCTTATTTTCTTCTCAAAAGGCAAGACTTGTATGTATCATAGCCAGCTACTATATCTGTGATCTCTTATTGTTTCCTTGCCTAATTCGGGTTATCACTTGTAATAATTAAATATATAATGCCAGTTGTTCTTGTTGTTTGGCTTTTGCTACGTTGCCTTTGGTGTTTTATAAACACTATACCTAACTACTATATCTATGCTATCTCTTATTGTTTCCTCGTCCAATACGTGTTATCACTTGTAATAGCTAAATTTCTCATGCCAGTTGTTCTTATTGTTTGGTCTTTTGCTATGTGGCCTTCTCTGATGTTTTCTAAGCGTACGTCCTTCCATGGATAAATTTTGTTGACACCTAATCTCTGAGATTAGGAGAATTATGTAAATATTGTAAATAGAAAAAATAAGGAAGGTGATGAGACACTGGAATTTGAATTCCAAGAGTCTCCCTTCAATGTATTTATCAATGATCTGTTAATGCAAATACACAATCACATTCGTGGGGTTACTCCTGGCCTGACATGGTATCAGAGCCAACTCCATTTTAGCTTCCTTCTGCATTGTAACTCCTGCTAATTTCCTGCCATTTTCCTCTGTCCCTCTGCATTCTATTTTTCCTGCTCATTCTCTATGCTGGTCCATGGAGTAATTATGTTGTTCATTTTGTGCGTTGAACATTCTTGCTGCTCTGCTTTGATTATCGTCGTGAACTGAGGTGTTTGGTGCGTATGTTTGAATGGTGTTTGTTGAATGTTAACGAGGCCCGCCTTTAGTTGATATGCTGCATGCTGTGACAAGGTTGCAGACAACGATGCACTGCTTAGTTCTGACTTTAAAGGCCTCATTGGTATTTCAGTACATTGGTATGCTAACTGTGTTGACTGTATTCAAATGTTGTGGGCGTTTGGCAATTCCCTTTCTTTAATGGCCGAAATCCATTAACAACATGCATGCTAAAGTTTTTGTGGGTCGATGGAATGGTGTCTGTGAATGCATATGCGCATTGACTTTTTTTTGAAAGCCGTGGTGTGTATGTGTTGGATTCTGTGTTTAACAAGTTCTTTTTGAGGGCTGAAAACAACGATTTGAGACCATATGTGGGTTGAGTTTTTTTTAAAGTCGCATGTGTTGTGATGGTTGTATGTTAGATTTTATATGTGCGTTGATTTTTTTTTGAAATGACATATAAAATTGGTGGAATTGGTATATGTGAATGAAAGTGGGTATGGCATGTATGGCGTATAATATGGAAGTATGTATGGTTTAAGATGGGATAAGAAGTGTGTTGAGTTCAGTGCGTTGAATTGACTAGATATGCCACATATTATATTAAGGAGTGATAACATTAAGGGTCGGTGACATTAATATATTAAGGAGTAGTGATACATTAATATATTAAGGAGAGGACCGAGGTGACATGTTACATTAAAGTATTATTGTGAAGTTTTTTTTTCCATCCACATAATTAAATAGAAGACATCAAGAAAGGTTGTGATTTTGAATCGAAAGCAGATAGTCTTTTTGAGAATGCATTCATTCATCTCCATAGTTGGAGTAGTTCTCACTGGCAAAGAGAGCTATCATGAGTGGTCCAGGAAGATAAAGCATACCCTTATTTTCAATGAGATTTGGAAGGGAATTTGTGAAGGAGAAGGAGACAATGCACTTGGAAAGCCCACTTTTGACAAGGAGATTTCCATTTGGGAAAATAAGAACAGCAAGGCCAATGCCTTGATTGCAGCGTCTGTAAATGAACGGACGAGTCGTCATATTTCTCCATTTTCAAATGCCTTTGAAGTCTTAAAGAAGTTGAAGGAATTGTATGACTCACACTCTGAACTTGAAGTTGTTCAATTGATGATCAAGTTGTTCAATCTTGAGTTGAAAAATGATGACCCTCTTGCCTTAGCATTAGAAATAAGATACATTATGCATGACATAAAGGCCACCAATGTTGAAATAGATGTTCCTCTCACAACTTATGTCAAGGCATTAATCCCACCTATTCACATTATCTTGAGTCATTGCAAGCAAGTGGAAAACTTAAGGAGATTTCCTTTGATTCCCTTTAGAAGAAGTTTGCTATAAGAGAGAAGGCTTTTGGGAAGAAAACTCCTCAATCTTCGAAGAAGCTGTGTGCCTTGCACAAAAAGAGAAGAATCATGCACAAGATTCTTCTAGAGGAAGAGGTTGTCGAAAAGGAAGAGGAAGGAAGAATTTTAGAGGCAAGGTGGCAGACATTTCCAAGGAGAAAGGTCTGATATTCATTGCATACGATGCAATAGAGATGGACATGATGCTTCCACATGTATGCTGCCTTGGGATAGAATCGAGCAGGGAAGAAATGAAGAAAAGGGTAAAACACTTGGTCAAGGGAAAGGAAAAGCACCGGAGTCCTCTCATTATGTTGTGGCACATTGCAACCTCGGATTAACGGAAGACTTATTCAATGGTTCACTTGCTTCATGGAAAGATGCTTGGTTGCTTGATGTAGGAGAAGCTTGCCACATGACTTTCTTTGAAGAGATTTCTTTGAAGAATTCAGTGACAATGTTGATGGAGCAGTATACTTTGTAGAAAAGTCAAAACTCAAGCCATCAGGGCTTGGCACCACCAGGCTCAAATTCCATTTGCAAATGGTAATAAATATATGATGACATTTATTGATGACTGCAGCAGAATGTGTTGGGTTTATTTACTGAAGAACAAGTTTGAAGCATTTGAAACATTTAAGAACTTTCATGCATGGATTTAAAATGATGCACAATCTCATATTGGCTCTATTCGTTTTGATAATGGAAAATAATACACTTCAAATGAATTTGAAAACTATCTTCGCTAGCATGGGATCAAACATTAAACAACCATGCCTTATAATGCCCAACTTTTAAAGTTGGCAACTAGGGCCAAATTCCACTTTGGGCAGGTCTTTTGAAGAAGATAATTATGGCTTTGAATTCCTCTTTTCAAGAAGACCAAAATCGACAAATTTGGATAAGGAGAAATGGATTTTTGTATTTATCTTCTCTCACATGTATATTATCAAGCTTGACCTTGTGAAATTTTCGATCTGAAATACTACTGCAACGATTGATCTATTTCGCCTACTTATTTATGATAAGTTATTTACAGATACTTCAGTAAATTATGAAATAAACACAGCTGCAATATTCACTTAAGCAAAAGCAGAAGAACAAATAGAACACATATAACACAATAGAGACAATCACATGAACACAATTATTTTTGGACAATTGTCCCTGGAAAAACCCGATGTGGAAAACCGGTGCAACAAATGAGGGTTTATATTAATCTTCAGCAATGAAAATCTTTTACAAAAAATATGACGAGCAGATGTCTAGCATACACTTGAGATAATTTTTCGAACATTTCGGAAGAATTTCTGACACACTAGAGGCACCCTTTCTCCCTCTGCGTCACTTTGTGTGGCCTTTTGTGCAGTCACTGCGCTGGACTCCATCACTTTTCATTGAGGGCCAGTGATGTTGCTCAACGCTGCCTCCTTTGCGTCCTCCTTCTGCCTTCTTCTTCCTTTGTTGACTTCCCCTTCCTTCTTCTGCGTCTATAACTCCGCCTCTACAACCTCACCATTTGAAATCGAATTCTCTTACTTCAGAATTGATTTCCTTCGGGTACTAAGAGTGTGTCTGGCTTACTTTCCAAATGACCCTCAAGCCTTCGGTTATAGTCTTCTCGCTGATGAATCAACGACCCAGATGAGATCTCTAATCAATGGCTCAGATTAAAAGATGACTTGATCTTCATTTTCTAGAAGATTCACACTTTGCTTTATTAATACCCTTTAATTATTTAATTTCCCTAAGTTTAGACTTAGGGATCACTTTAAAATAATTAATTATTTTAATAAAGCATGATCCGAGTGGAATTTCCACAAACGGTTTTTGGGTTCTCTGGAATATTGATGTCCAAGCCTCTTTCCAAAATATGAGACTTGGAACACTTTCCAATGCTACAAAATCAACGCTCCCTCTTAGTGAGGAAAGTGTTCAAGCAAGGTACCAACTGTATCTGCTCTGACCTGAAGCATCTGCTGCGCTGCTGATGTCTTGGCTACTGTCCCTCATCTCTGTGTTGTTGCCCTCTGTATTGCTGCATGTGACACCATCTCTGCCACTGCCTTATCCGTACTGCAGCTCTCTCTGAATCTAAAGTCCACCCATTCCTCTACTGGAATGGGTTCTCGACCATCCCCATATTTTCCTTGAAGTAAGTAAACTTAATCTTACCTAGAGCTTTTGTGGGGATATCTGCCACCTGTTCTCTTGTAGGAATGTACTTCAACTGTACAACTCCTTGTTGGACATAGTCTCTGATGAAGTGGCAGCTAATGTCAATGTGCTTCGAGCGGTCATGAAACATAGGATTCTTAGAGAACTTGATGCAACTTTGATTATCACACAAAATTCTATTCGGTTCCATGCTCTTTTGGAGCAAGTTCATGAGCAACTTACGAAGCCATATGACCTCACACGAAGCTGTGCTAGCAGACATGTATTCAACCTCGGTTGAGCTCAGTGCCACAGATTTCTGTTTCCTACTGCACCAGGAAGTCATTCGTGATCCGAGACTGAAACAACACTCATTGGTACCTTTCCAATCCATTGGGCTTCCAGCCCAATCTGCCTCAGTGAACCCACTCAAGTGGATTTCATTGGCCTTGGTGTACTTCAACCCATACTCGACTGTCCCCTTCAAGTATCTGAGAACATGTTTGGCTACTGCCCAGTGAGACCTCCTTGGTTCTACCATGAGCTGAATGAGGGTATTCACTACATAACAGATGTCTGGTCTAGTGTTGACCAAGAACATCAATGATCCTATGAGCTGCCTATACAAGGTAGGGTCAGCCTCATCATCCTTGGACGTGTCGATCTTCTTCTAGTCTGTAATCATTGGCGTAGCCATGGGTATACAGTCCTCCATCTGAACCTCTTAAGGATCTCTGTGGTATATCTTCTTTGCCCAAGGAAGATTTCTCCCTTCTGCTGCCAGACCTCCAAACAAAGAAAATAATGCATCTGCCCTAGATCCTTCATGTCGAATTCGGTAGCCAGATTCTCCTTGCAGTCTTTGATGAGCTTAGATGATCCAGTCAAGAGCAGATAATCTACATATAATACCAGAATTAGCGGCTCATCCCCTACTCTTAGATAGTAGAGGTTGGGATCTGCGTCACCCTTGACAAATCCCATCTTCTGCAGGTAGCTATCAATTTGCCCATACCATGCTCTAGGGGCTTGCTTCAGTCTGTACAAGGCTTTCTTAAGCATGCATACATGAGTCTTTTGCTCATGTGTCTCAAAGCCCTATGGCTGTTCTATGTACACTTCCTCTTTTATCACCCCTTTCAAGAACGCTGTCTTGTCATCCGTTTGGTGAATTTCCCATCCCATCTGCGCTGCAAGAGAGATGACGGATCTGATAGAAGTGTATCGAGCTACAGGGGCAGAGGTTTCTTCATAATTGATCCCTTCTTTCTGTGCATACCCCTTAGCCATAAACCTGGCTATGAACTTCTCTATGCTGCCATCTACAACATACTTGATCTTGTAGATCCACCTTGATCCTACAATCGATCTGTTCTGAGGTCTAGGGACTACTTCACATACATCGTTTGTTATGATGGAATTGTACTCCTCCACCATAGCATTTACCCACACCTGATGTTGAGCTGCCTCTAAAAAACTAGAGGTTTCTCCAACCTGTGCTACCAGTGCCTGGTACCTGTCTGGTTGCCTGCGTACCCTCTCTTCTCATTTCTAGGGGCTCCAGTAAATTCCTCTGCATCCCTCAGAGTCTATTGGAGTTCTCTGCTCGTCCTTCCACTAGTGTGGGTGGATTTACCTGCTCTCCTTCTTGCACTTCTTTGGAAGAACTCTCCCTATAATCTTTGTGCCGTGGAGAGGCACTAGAGCCATCTTCTGTAGTCCACTGTGGTTGTACTAGCGGATCCTCCTCAGACTGTGTATCTGTAGCCATTTCCTGGGATCTCCTGAAGGCTCTCTCCCCCATGAATTTCACGTCCCGCCTTACTACGATCTTCATGTTCTCGAGAATATAGATGCGATATGTCTTCGCATTTTTGCTATATCCCACAAAGCATCGCTTCTCTCAGTTGGATCTAATTTCTTCCTATTCTCATCGGGTACGTGGCAATACACTATACTGCCAAATATCCTGAAGTGGCTCACTTCAGGCTTGTTGCCAGTGAACACACTCTCAGGAGTAACTTTTCTCAATGCTCTATGAGGCACCCTGTTCTGCACATACACTGTTGTATTGCAAGCTTCAACCCACAAAAATTTGGGCATGTCTTGATCATACAGCATCCCCCTCGCAGCTTCCACAATGGTCCTATTCTTCCTAAAATTTAACATGGTTTTAGAGCTCAAGTGAGGACAAGCAAGGAAGGAGAATCTCTAAAGATCAAGGCCTCATTCTGGGCATGATCTCTAGTTATAGTATCTGTGACTAGGCTTAAATCTTATATAAAGAAAGCGAATATTATTAAAGGGCATATATCCCCTGATATGGAGGACTGAGGGTCTAATTTAATAGTCCACACCAAGCCCAGTTATCTTTCAAACAAATTCCTAAAATTCCAACATTATTTGATCTATTTAATGCGTTTGAACAGAAGAATGATGCTTCGGGCTTGGTCAGTTTGGTCATATACTGGGCATCATCCATCCTCAATATTTGGCTCTTAAGTATTGTTTTCTGAACTATGGAATCCAAGCACACTTATTGGTGCTTTGTAAAGGTCCGGTACATCTTGTAACCTTTCATCTTTTGGAAGGCAGCTTGAAAAGCTACAGACTTCAAGCAGTATATGGTAGACAATGTCTTTGGTATGACTGAATCATACGTAAGACATGGCAATCGGTTCAAATTTGTGTATTATCATCTCAAACATGTAAGTTGATCCACATTGTATAGTTATAAGAAGCCATATTGACATGTCATCTGCAGTATGTGTGACTTCTTGGCCCTCTACGATAAAGAACACTATTCTGGCATTTCATTTACAGTCTGGTTAACATTGGCATCATCACACATACATACTTACAGTCAACATTAGGAGAAGTATTGGTAGGACATAATTGCAGTCCGAGATAGTTTGATAAGTTATTCACGACAGTATCATATTGAAATTCTGATGTCAAGACTTGTTGTGAACAAAGTCATGGGCATAGGTAGTTTGAACTTCTCTTCCCTCATCATTCTAATAAAGACTAGAAAAGAAGAAGCACTGTTCCATTATTCTAATCACAATGACATTCAAACCTCTATCATAAAGAAAAGGGAGCTGAGTCTCCTATACGAAAAGAAGACCTACGACGATGGATCTCCAGTTAAATCTCACCACCTTGCTCTACAGATTTGGACAGTAGCATAAAATTATAATTTGAGAACGAGAGGATAGTCACAACGAAAGGAGGATCACCTTGTATCTGTGCATGAATCTGCCACAAATCTATAGTTTGATCAAAGCCTGTAGCCTGGACGTGATTTAAGTCCAGGATAAATCTTTTGAGCATTTTATTTAAATTCTGTTACGGGGCATCATGGTTGTGCATATGTTATTTTGATCATACTCCAGAGAGAACTAAGTCTCGTATGACCTCTTTTGTCAGAATGCTATTCTTCAATACCTATAAGTTTATAACCATAATTCCTCACATATTGTTGATGCTGTATGAAGAGGTGTGTTTGAAGCGAACAAAGTTCCTTCTCAAACTAAATATTCCAGAAGACTTGAAATACAAAGATATCCATGAGGATACAAATATTATATTAGAAAGCATGATGAATATGAATTGATTGAATGTTACAAATGAGGCCTGCTTATATACCTACGCAGGTGCCTCTTCACGAAAGGTCATGTCTTATCAGACGTGACCTTTCAGCCTAATTACTATTTAACTAATTTATCATTTATCTACATTATTTATTCATTACATTGCCTTCCTCTCAAAAAGCTTTGTCCTCAAAGCTTGTCGATGAAAGGCCTCGATTTCGTTTCTTGCTACGAACATCTTCTTGTCTTTAGGGCAGTCATCCTTGTTGATACAAGTTGATATGATCCTCTAAGTGACAAACAAAACTGTCGCACTGAGAATGGATCAGACCATCCTAAATCAATTTTCTGTGGAATCTCGCGGCGATTTGAAACTTGTGCTGAATTATCACTTGAGCTGATTGCACTGATATTAGTATTCTTCGGAATATCAACTTGTTTCTGTTCTAAAGACATAGCTTGATCGAGTTGTCTGCTCCCGTGATTTGGATGTCGATAGGGAACTTTTTTGGTTTGACTTTCCATTCTTAGTTGTGTGGTGGTGTTTTGATTTTCTTTTGGCGATGATGTTATTGAGCTGGTTACATAACTTCCGCTTGAAATGTTCATCGCCAGAACTACAACATCTAAGTTTGCATCTTTTGCAACTTGCTTGTCTTCTTCTTGAGTTATGACATTTACTGCATTAGTACCAGTTTCCTTTTCTTCAACTTGGATTTCTACATTCGATGCTTTATTTTCGACAAGTTGTTGCACCTTGTTTTCTAATGACTTCTTGTCTTTCTTCAGCTTCTTAATTTGCGTTAGTAATTTGTCGTTGTGGTCCCTGAGGCGAGCAACTTCTTCATTCTTATTAGTGGTGATTTTGTCAATTTCCTTTTGCATATTTTGTATCACCTTTTTACCTTCTTGAGAAATTACCTTCGAAATTTCTTGTACGTCTTCAGGTGTCACGGAATTTGGCTTCAAGTTAACGTCTTGTAGCGTTATCTTCTTCTTTTTATAGGTGAATGTCAAAAATTTCTTTTTCGTATTTAGGATAACTGAACCTAAGGTTTCCATCCATGGTGAACCCAACACAATATCACTATTATCCAAAAGTAAGGTTTTCATGGTAAATTGAGAGATAAAAGTATAATCCCCAATGTTTAGTTGTAGATTTTTTATGTCGTATTTTTTCTTGTCAAAAACGTCTAATTTTTCGATTATATTTGACTCAGGAATCACCAACTGGTTGGCAATTTTAAGGTTTATATAATTTTTCTCTTCAGCGGGTGATATAGCAATAGTGACATCTTTCCCTGCGATACTTCCTTTAATTTTAAGTAGCGCTTTAGGGTCGATAGGTAGTGTTTCTAATTCTAAAAATCGTCCTGACTCCATTTTTGTATTAGATGTCATTTTGCTTGTTGAGATAAATATTCTTCAAATTCACTCTTTTTAACTTATAAACTTCCTTGATTATAAATCTTTAATAACTTCAAAATACCTTTTTTTCTTCTACTTTTACTTTAATAGTTTTTTTTTTCTAAAGCTTCCTTTCCTTTTAAAAGCTTTTTATTTATTATTTATTATTATTAATCTTCCCTTTTATAAATTGGTACTTCTTTATAATCCTTTTTTTTTTTTTATATATATAAAATAATCTTTCAAGTCCTTCCACTAGATTTAGATCCCTTCCTTTTATTCCTTTTAACTTTGTAATTTATAATATAACTATTTTTTTTTAATTTTATAAACCTTCACAACTTCACCTTCCTTTTTCGTTTACCTCTTAACTCTTCTTTCTTAAGTTGAATGAAATTTTGGGACTTTATTTAATAATTTCTTCTTTTTTTTTTTCTCTTTTTAATTATTATAATCCCTCTCTTTTTATTTTTTTAGCTTTATAACCTTCCTTTTCCTATATATATATATATATATAACCTTAATGACTCTATAAGTTTATATATATTACCTTTTTGAAATAATATAAAACTTTATAAACCTTGCTCTTTAATAGAATCTGTAACTTCACACTTCACATATAAAATTTATCCGTAATAAATCATTAACTTCACAAATAGCCACGACTTTTGATTTGTCGTGACTTTTGGAAACAGTATACGAAATAGTTGATTATCCACTTGCTGGAAAGATAAACGTGGAGAGTCGAGAAAGATGTGGGCAGCGTAGTGTGGTTGCAGAGGTCGTGGATAACGTAGTCGGACAGAGGCTCGATGGGCAGGAACGAATAGTATTTTAATTTGATTGCTGGAAAGCGCAACGTTGACCCAAGTTTGGAAGTGGAACAGTTAACTAGGCACGGGGAAGCAGACGCAGTGAGGGGCTTTTAGTGACGTGGGCTACAGCTCAGTGGCCCAGGGATAGCTGTAGGATCGATTTGCTATTACGAATGACGGCTACGGAAAGCACAAGTAATTTCTTATGCTTTTGTTTTTGTGTTTTATTTTTTTTTATGAATGATAGTATGTCAATGCCGTGTTGGGAATCGGTACGACCTTTTAATTCTAATCACAGATCATTTATTTTAATTAATCTTTAAAAATTTTGGACAGTCATGTCTCTTCCAAAACATTGGCTACCTTAACACGTAAACTTTGTGGCATTCGTATGAATAAGGTTTCAATTTAATTGTTATCACAGGAATTCGGGCGACGGTGGCGGTGGGGCGGTGTGGGTTAATTGTTGTAGCAGATATATGGATAAAGGGCTATAGCTTTATCTGTGGTTGCGTGGATGGCGGTAGTGTTTGACCAGCAGCGATTGATGGACAAAGGGCGCGTTTGGTTGGTGGAAGCCGTTGGTGGCGGTCTGTTGTCTGCCCTCCTCAAACACTGAGTCCGAGAATAGCGACTGTAGTATGCAGCAAAATGTTCAGCAGCGGAGCCACTGTCACGTGTGGCAACTGAGGTGGCTGCAGCTCGCTGGTTGCTGGAAAAAATGGATGGTGTTCGGCGGTGATTCGGTGGCGGCTTGTCTGCACGGTCTTTTACAGTTGCGTATGGAGGCTGCCGGTTAGGTGATATTTTTAATATTTGTTGTGTTTTTATCTTTCTTAATATATATATATATATATATATATATATATATATATATATATTTTAACTATATACTCGCTTCTTTTTTTTTAATCTATTTAAGAGAAAAAAAATTATTATATATAATAAGGGAAGGTTTAAAAAAAAGCCTTTACTAAAGTCTCAAGAAAAATAAATCGAAAAAATAGATTAAAAAAAAAGAAGCGAGTATATAGTTAAAATATATATATATATATATATATATATATATATATATATATATATATTTTAACTATATACTCGCTTCTTTTTTTTTAATCTATTTTTTCGATTTATTTTTCTTGAGACTTTAGTAAAGGCTTTTTTTTAAACCTTCCCTTATTATATATAATAATTTTTTTTCTCTTTTTTGAATATATTTCAATTTGTCTTTCTTATTTTTTTATGTTTTGACTTTTTCGAATTTTTCAACGTCCCTTTTTTTTTTCTTTTTAACTTATTTCTTGTTCTCTTTCCTTTTTTTTTTCTTTTTTTTTTAAAAGTATGGCCAATGGCCTCTGATGAACTCAGTAGCAGCGGAGAAACTCCCAAGGTTTAGAGAAACGCTTTCGACGGCAACAACGTTGACGAATTTCAATGGCCAAGGGCCTGGATTAAGGAGCGTAGCTCTGTGCAGCGATGAGCGGCCAGAAGATCGACTCCTCTGATACCAAATGAAGCGAACAAAGTTCCTTCTCAAACTAAATATTCCAGAAGACTTGAAATACAAAGATATCCATGAGGATACAAATATTATATTAGAAAGTATGATGAATATGAATTGATTGAATGTTACAAATGAGGCCTGCTTATATACCTACGCAGGTGCCTCTTCACGAAAGGTCATGTCTTATCAGACGTGACCTTTCAGCCTAATTACTATTTAACTAATTTATCATTTATCTACATTATTTATTCATTACAGTGTTGCAGGCACATATGCTACATAAATACTGCCTTAAGGAGTCAAAGATCAGAAGTGAACTTTGTAGCCATACTCCTCTCTGGGACTTGCCAACTCCTCTCTGGGACTTGCCAGTACTGGAAAGGTCAGATGCATACACATAAGGTGCCTGACAACCAATGAAGAAGTGTAACTCCTCTGGAGTAAAGGAACAGATCGAAGGGTGCTCTATGATTGTCTCATCTTCCGCAATTTCGTTTCCAATAAGTTTTGTTCTCTTGAAGTATTGTAACTGAGATAGAAGAAATGACAACTGTTGAAGGATAATACAATGAGTACCTCTGGAAAGGATCCTTCTCAGTGAAGTATACGACTCTAATCTGAGCTTTCTTCAGATTAAAGTTTGAGGTTCTAATCAAAGATCAAAGACTGTTAAAAGGGACAGTTTGAAGAAGCCTAGCACCTGATGGAACCGTGTTAGTGTTGTGAAATGTAACTAGGTTGGTCTTCATGATTATGTAATTATGAAAAGAAGGAAACAAAGATAATCAAATGTATTTTGTTGTACTTGCTTCATGGGTTTCATGAGCAAGATTTTATTATGTAGATAGACTTCTTCTTGATGTCTATTAGGTTTGTGTCTTCTAGGTATAAAATATAATTAACTGTCATATAGGATCTAGTCTAATATGCTCAAAGACCATGTGGAAGAAGGAAATTTAGCAACCCTCAAACAACGCTGGAAGACATCTCTACATACCGTGAAGAACACCTCTCTCAACGCTGGGATAACCTCTCTCCTGTCGGCCTAAATCTCAGTAATAAAGTCGGCTCAATAAATGACTATTTGGTCGGCCTAAAGGCAAGAACAGTGCACTATATATACATTGCACTGTAGATCATTTGAACCAATAGATATGAGGATTCAGCTCTGAATTAGTGCGTGTATTAAAAGGAAAATTACGGGTCCCAGAAGAGATAAAAAGTGTGATCTAAAAACAAGAACTATGCTAATGTTTAGAGGAGATAACAATATGAAATAATATGAAGAATTGAATGCGGATTGAAGGCTACAAATTGCAGACAAGTCTAAGATTTGATAGCGTTGAAGGGAACAGATCTAAAGGACGGAATTGAATGCGGATTCATCTGTAATAAGAGGTACAGCATTGCAGAAGATACAGAGGGTGCAAGGTGCAGATTGCGGAAGAAACAAAAGAGTACAGATTGCGGAAATGACTAAAGGTACAATGTGCGGATAGATGAAATAAGGTACAAAATTGGTGCAGCTGAGTTTGTCAAAGTCAAGACAGTGATCTACAAGTGCTAGAAAGTAAGGAAGGTAAATTAGAGATTTACCTTCCTAACTACTTGTCAAGAAATTCAGTTGCAAGTAAAAATAATTGTGTCTCTATACATTTGACTGTGTAATTTGATAATTAACTTGATGAAAGATTAAAGAAGAATATTCATAAACAAGATCACAAGTAATTATCAAGAAGAGAATTTTTGTATTAATCTAAGCCCTACAGATTCTCAACAGTTAGTAGTAGTCATTTTGGCACCTTTGGGTACCCTTGGAAGTTTGGTCATGGCTTATGAAGAAGTGCATATCACTTTGAAGCAAAGCTGTAACAACCCTTATGTGCAAGAAATCTTTGGTACCTTGAAGAAAGATATAGATGCCTAAATAAGAAATCATGAATTAAGTAATTTGATGATTCAAGGCTAGATAAACACCTGAAGCAAGGCTTCAGAGGGAGCGACAAAATCCCTGATGACTTTTCCTACCCAATAATTTTTGATCAATGTAAGTTATGTCAGTTGGGTATTATGACTCTGAAGAGATATGTCGATTAGAGTATAAATATACAGTAACGGCTGATGATGATCCTCAATTTTTATCGATATAAGAAGTTGACTCTTAAAGTCAAGGTGGAAGACCTTACCATGTTGCATTGTTCCCTGCACTTAAAAACTGCTGGTCTGCGTTCTTATATCTTGTGTCTCATGTCTGTGATACTTTAAGATGATAATTGTTTGTTGAGATATCCTGTGACTGCTTATTCATGCACACAATTATCACATGACTGAAGTCTGTGGCTCTAGGAACTCCATTGAGGCTGAATGAATAAAGCAGCCAGCATGGCCATTTAAGTAAACTCCACAACAACCATTTATGCACACATTGTTGTATATTACAGAGTAGGATTCAAAGAATCCTGTATTTTACATATTAACAAAAAAGACCACTTTATATGGTACAACAAAAGACATTCCTGTTTATGGAGGAACACTACCAGGATTATGGCATGTTTAATTACATTAATAAATTATCTACAAAGTGGATGGAGCTTATGATGAGCAGGCTGCCAGATGGACACTTTGCACTCTGGAAAGACAAGCTTAGGCTTGTGGTCTCCCTGAGTAAGAGGGAGTAAGAACAGTTAAATATTTCCTTCATCAAGATATGCAAGAAGCAGAGGATTGCTAAGTGTTGCTAAGATCTCTGCTGTAAATCAGTATCTCTGTAGAAAGTTGTGAACACATCTATATGCTGTTGGGTGGAGCTATGAGGCTCTCATTGACAATCCAATCATCAATATCATCTTCAAGATCTAGTCTTCATTTTCATAAAGAAGCCTGGCACTATTCCCTATATGAAGGAATCTTTGGTTAAGATTGAACATTGAACTCTGGGAGTTCCTGGAGGCTTGGGGTACTTCTTGAGCTATGAGCAACCATAGGGTGAGTGGTTCACCTTCCCCTACAGGTGTGTCGTATACAGGGTGAGTGGTTCACCTTCCCCCGTGATACCCCATGATGGTGTTTAGCATGTAGCTCCCAGGGAATGGTCTAACTCCCAGATTGACAGATATGTATAGGATAAGTGGTTCACCTTCCTCTACAATTGATGAGATAGGTATAGGATGAGTGGTTCACCTTCTCCTATAGCATATAAGTAGGATGAGTGGTTCACCTTCTCCTGCGGATACCCCAGTGAGAGATGCATTTAAGCATCTGCTTGTGGACAAGTCGGTGGGACGTGGTTCATCCTTTCCCCACGTGTAGGATGCTCATTCCCTACGATTGATGGTTGACATGTTGTTGGGACGTGGTTCAACCTTTCCCCGTGTGTAGGATCCTTCATATGATTATTGATTGCCATGCATGTAGGACGTGGTTCATCCTTTCCCTACTCTTGGTTTGCATGCGTGTAGGATGTGGTTTATCCTTTCCCTACGTATGGTTGTGACATGTGTTTGTAGGATGTGGTTTCTCCTTTCCCTACGTGTAATTGTGAGCAGGATGTGATATATTCTTTTCCTGCTACTGTTCCTACATCATCCTACCCATGTAGTCCGAAGCACATGGGAAGTACCTCTCATCTGGCCAATGAGTTGGGAAAAGTGGTTTGGGACCATAGCACTACCGATGGACACATCGTGTACTGTCGTACTCCCTATGTCTAAGATGAATGATGTTCAACAAACTTGATCACTTGGGATCAAGTCTGGTTGCGGTTTTACATCTAGTTATGTGGACTGACTTTAGTTAGTGGAGAGTGGCAAGGTCTTGTGACTCACTCTCGATCAATTCTTCTTCATTATCTATATCAATGTTCAGCAGAGTTGAGACGAGATGCAGAGATGACGCATAATGACAAGATGGCATGATAATAAATGGTTTGGCAGGTGGAATTCTCCCTAATTGAGAGGGAGTGTTAAAATTGGAAACTAGGGCCAAATTCCACTCTGGACAGGGCTTTTGAAGAAGATAAGTATGGCTTTGAATTCATCTTTTCGAGAGGACCAAAATTGACCTAAAGATCGACAAATTTGGACGAGGAGAAATGGGTTTTTGAATTTATGTTCTCTCACATGTATATTATCAAGGTCGACCACATCTCTGTGTAGGCTCATCAAGCACAGTGGTCACGTCTCTTGACCCCCATCGAGTTGTATATATAGAGGCGCCTTCACCCTCATTTTCAGACATCCTATCGCACATTTCTCTCTTTAAAATGACCGTAGAAGGAAGGATAGCTCCATCAAAGAAGTATGGGGTAGATTGATCTCTTGGTTGGGTTGTCTAAAGGACCGAGTTCCTCAGGAAGGAGGTCGAGCATGTTAAAGGCTAGTTTGAATTTGTTTGGACTATTTTGTAAGTGGTTATGTGTCTACAACAGGTCATAATTGCATCAGAAAGGAAACCGCATTCATGAGGGACATTTGTATGTTGTTTGGGCTTATCTTTGGTTGGGATTTCTCTCCCATAGCAGGCCACAACCCTAGCTGTGTGCTTCAGGTGGGCCATAGGACTAGATAACCTTGGACAAGGGGCCGAAGGACTGATAGGAGGCCGCATGCCTTGGAGTTCACTTGTTTTGGGGTTGGTTACTAGCCCAGATCAACAACGAATTGGAGCAGAGGTGTTTGGAAGGAGGCCATAGTCAAGGAAGAGGCTTGAAGGGCGAGGAAGGGGTGTTGTGGTAGCCTTCCAACAACCCTTACCAGCGACCAGACTTGTACCAGCATGTGAGGATGCTTGTATGTAGGCAAATCAACTATAAGGAAGGCCGTCTAGGAGCAATGAAAGATGGCTGTTGTAGCTTACCATTAAACCCTAACCAGAACACCAAAATACATAAGTTTTTACAGCAGTATGACTCAAGCCTAAGAGGGCACAAATTATCTTCTCCAGAATTGCATTGTTGAGTTAGCTATGTATCTAAGCCTTAAGGACAGTCAATCGTGACCTTGAATTATTGTACACTTTCAATTATTGTACACTTTCAATTATTGTACACTTTCAATCTCCAATTTGGCAAGTCAATCGTGACCTTGAATTATTGTACACTTTCTCTGTTGAAAATTTGATATTAATAGTAAGAAGAATTGATCAAGGGTTTTCCCCATCTAGAGGTTTTTCCCTTTGCTTGAGCCATATCCTTGTGTTCTCTTGTCTTGGCTTGTCTTTTGGATCTATTGCTTATGTTCTTTCTTCAGTTACTATCAATTATGATTCATGTGATTGCTAATGGAAATGATATGGTCTGGTAAATGGGCTAACATTGAATATTGAAGTAACTGACCTTAGCAAAGAACATGTTAACCTAAAATTTAACACCAAGTGAATGGAGTAGCTGAAATAATGAACATGACAGTCTTAAATATGGTACATTTGATGATGTTTTTCAAGAATGTTAAGCTGATGTTTTGAGCTGATGCAGTTCTATGTGTTGTGTATATAAGGAATAAGTGTCCATCTCATGCTATAAAAAACAAGACTCCCTATGAAATGTGGTATGGCCACATTCCTTCAGTGGAGCATCTTAGGGTTTTTGGTTCCACCTGTTATGCCTTGATACCTAAGGAACAAAGAAACAAACTTGGCGCAAGGAGTCACAAATGTATCTTCTTGGGGTACTCAAATACCTCCAAAGCGTACCATATCTATGATGAAGTGAATAAGAAGTTTATAATAATATTTCTTGAATCTTCCAAGACTGGCAATGTTGTTGAGCGGCAGCTTGATTGCTCGGATAGATTCAAACATGCAAAGTCTTTTCAAGAGTTTGATAATGAGATTCCATATGTTGAAGGGGAGATCCCTATACTGGATCAATCTGTGGAATATTTTTCTGAAGCATTCTCTCCCTTGCATGAAGCTCCAACCATTGATGACATTTTGAGTGATGTGATTGACAAAATTGGGAGACTTTCAGCCCCATCTTAGTCAACTGAGCAACCTAGGCCATCTCAGAAAGGTCCTCCAAAATGGCTGACAAAGACACTTGAAAGTGTTCGTCTTGATGAGGTTGGAAAGACGGGAACAAGAAGCTCAACCAGACAGAATGGAGGTGATGTAGATGATTCTGATTCGCCTATTTATATGGATGTTTCTTATGATTGTGAATTGAATTTGTCTATAGATTTCAAACCAGCTTCCTTTAAAGAAGCCGCTTCTCATGATGAATGGAAAGAAGCGATGCAGAAAGAATATGATGCTTTGATAAAGAATGACACCTGTAAGCTGGTTGATCCTCCATTGAGAACCAAACCAATCGGCTACAAGTGGGTCTTCAAAAACATGTATAAAGCAGATGGCTCACTTGACAAGCACAAAGGTAGGCTTGTGGCAAAAGGTTTTGCACAGAAGGAAAGGGTCGACTATGAGGAGATTTTTGTCCCCATAGCAAAATGGGCTACCATCTGGACACTCTTTTCCTTGGCAGCTTAGAACGGTTGGAAAGTCCATCAGATGGATATAAAAACTGCTTTCTTGAAAGGAGAATGTTTTTATGTCCCAACCAGAAGGATTTGTTGTGAAGGGTCAGGAACACAAAGTATGCAAGCTTGTAAAATCATTGTATGGCCTCGAGCAAGCACCACGAGCCTGGTATGAGAAATTAACTGAGCATCTTTTGAAACTCAATTTCAAACATTATGACCTTGATGATGCAACTTTGCTTGTCAAGAATGTTGGCAAAACAATTGTATATCTTGTGGTCTATGTAGATGATCTTCTGATGACAGGGAACAATGAGAACTACATTGCATCCATAAAGAAAGAACTGAGGAAAGGTTTTGAAATGACAAATTTGGGCTATGTTCACTACTATCTTGGTATTGAAGTAACTCAACATCCGAAGTTTATAGAAGAAGTACATTGGGGATTTGTTGAATAGGTTTGAGTGGAACCTTTGACTACTCAAATGGAACAAAACTTAAAGCTCACATCCACTGAGGGGGAAGAATTTGAGGATGCAACAAAGTATAGACAACTCGTAGGAAGTCTCAACTACCTGACTACTACCAAACTGGACATTTCATTTGTTGTTGGAATCTTCTAGGTTTATGCAAAAGCCTTGCGAGGGTCATTGGTCTACTGCAAAAAGAGTTCTAAAGTACTTGAAGGGAACTCAAGACTTTGGACTCAAGTATACACAGGTGGGTGACTTCAGCGTGATTGGATACTCTGATTCAGATTTTCATGGAGATAAAGAAACCGAAGTATCTACTTCAAGTTATGTTATGAGTCTTGGATCAGAAACTGTCTGCTGGAGGTCACACAAACAATTAGTTCAAGCATATTCCACAACTGAAGCAGAATATGAGGCAGCAGCTGAAGCAACAAAGGAAATTGTGCGGCTTAGAAAACTTTTGGAAGATTTGCAGGAGAAACAAGTACATTCAACTCCTCTTTTGATTGACAACATTTCTGCAATAAAGTTGGCTAAGAACCCAAAGCTCCATGATCGAATGAAGCACATCAATACAAAATACCATTTGATTCGACACCATGTTGGGGCCAAAACAATCCACGCACGACATTGTTCCACAAATGAACAGATTGCAGACATCTTAACCAAAGCGCTCAGAAGGTTAAAGTTTGAAAGATTCAAAATGATGCTTGGACTCACCAACATCCCTTCAGATTAAGGGGGGAATGTTGACACCTAATCTTTGGGATTAAGAGAATTATGTAAATGTTGTAAATATAAAAAATAAGGAAGGTGAAGAGACAATGGAATTTGAATTCCAAGGGTCTCCCTTCAATGTATTTATCAATGATCTCTTAATGCAAATACACAATCACATTCGTGGAGTTACTCCTGGCCTGACAAATTTAATGCTGGGGCCTAGTGATATCAAAACCTCCTTCCATTTTAAGATTCTTTAATCTACTTTCTTACTCTTATCTTCCATATTCGATCATTTCTCACAGTTATTTATTTATTTATTATTCCTTCATTGTACCCCTGTATTTTGTTGCACTTTTTTCTCCAAATAATTCTATATGTCCAGTTTAACCTTTGATGTTACAAGATCCTAATTTGGTAACTTTTCGAAGATGCATCCTTTTACTGTTCTCGTAACTTTGTTTTATTGCTTGTTGAACTGCTATTTCGGACTGTCATTGGCTCAGGTATGTTGTAGTCAATGTGGTACTAGCTCAATCTTAAATGAGATGCACTTTAAGAAGGCACAGAAAACATGTTAGGTAAAATCCTTCTTCCACACGTTGTTGGTCAGAAATCCAAAGGTCTAGGGGTAGAGCTTTAATAAAATTGTCATACACAATCTCCATGAGGATTTTGAGTACAGTTTAGGTGTTTATTTGCTGTTTGCTATGGTTATATGTTGTATGGATCATGTGGCATGTTGGAATATGAATATTGAAATATATGAATCAGAAAGATCATGGTTATCAAGATGCCAAGACACAAATTGTTTAGATATCGTGAACATTGAGTTGTAAGGCTCCCTTGAGGCTTGGAGCAGTTCCCTTGAGGCTTGGAGCAGTTTGGTCTTACAGGGGCATCCAACTGGGGGCACAGGGCATACCCCAGAAGTCCTTGGCTAGACTTGATTGCAAACATGCGTTTTGTAGCAATTTCCTGAATGTTGAGTTTATTTCTTTAATGTTTGTGGGCTATTACTTTGGTTAAAGATATGTCTCTAATCATCTTGACATATTTGTCATTTTAACAAGTTAAGTTTTAATATCCTTTTCTTTGTTGTGAGCTGTTTTTTCTGCAGAATAACATCGTAACTCTTCCATTGCTTAAAACACAAAAGTTACATTCTGTATCCAGAGCAAAAAGTGGCTTCTTAAAAAATCAAATAACAGTGAAGAGTCCGGCAGAAAGACAGTAACAGTAGCAATCTATGAGAGTCTATGGGGACGGAATCTAACATCCAGGGGTCAAGCTACCAGTAAAGGTAAGAGATCTAAATCAGAGAAAATTACATATTCAACAATCTCAGATGAATGACATTCTCTACCCCATATTGAGATGGTATCTATGATACAGACCCTGCTGCTCTGCTGCATGCCTGTTTTGATAGCTTATCTGTAATAGTATTGTGCTTGATGGATTCCAACCTGGTCTTTAAATCACTAGCTAGCTGTAGACCACCATCTAAACTGATATTTCTTGGTTCCATAGATCCATTAATCCAAGGAATTCTCAACTTTGAATCTCTATAAGTGCTCATATTACTTAATCTAGCCTCCAGAGCAATTGTCATCACCATGGATAAAGTCTTCACTTCTGAGTTGTTTGTTTGTCTTCTGAAGCCAAGCTCAAAAGATATCTGATCTGAATCTAATAAGAATAGGAGGCTTATACACTTTCACCTAGATTTTGTTGAGCTGCTCCATTGAAGAAGCCACTGGGATTTGTTTTATCTGTCACCCGTACCTGCCACACTCTGTTTCTTAAGTTTAATGGTCCGTCCAAAGAATTTGTAGGACCCTTGTACCTTGTTAAAACTTAAAAATAGAAGCTGGAGTATAGAGTTTTCCCTGGAATAGAGAGCCATTCCTTCCCAGCCATATGTTCCACAATACAAACAATAGGAGGGAATAGTCCTCCTTTGTTGTGTCAGTGCCCTCCAACCAGTTTTGCAGAGCTTCCTCTATTGATGCTCATTCCCGTCTTTGTTTTCCTCTTGGTCCTTGGATTCTTCTCACTGCTGCCCATACTTTACGAAATGGCATGATAGGAACAAATGATATACTGTCATTATTCTCCTGGCACAAAATGCAGTACACTGGGCCCTGCCAGGGCATTTTCTGTAGTTTTTCCTAGGTAAGGATTCTATTGAATGGAATGAGCTAAAGAATTATCATTACCTCTAAGGGTGCCTTGAGTTTCCATATAAGATCCCATTTGCATCCTTCCATGACTGCTACTTGATTAGGTAAAGAGAGCTTGTACCCCAGGCTGACTTTGTAAAGACCATCTGATCTGTTAGCAGTCCACACCATGGAGCCCCTGCTGGGCCTTGATAAATGCTTTCATCTACAAAGCCCTGCATTTATTCCCTTGAACAGCCCATTCATTCATCGAACCCAACATCTCTGCATCTTTCCACCTTGTAGATCACCATCACCATTGTCATATTCATTTACCAAGAAACAGAAATGTGTGCCCAAAAGCAACTAATCAATGCATGAGACCGTGCCTGTACTCCTCCAAGCCAAGGTTTTGCCTCTATTGGTGCACGTTCTTCATTATGAGTTAACGTTGCCCAATGATCCCCTATTATTGGAAAAGTCCCTGACTTTACCTTCCAGCTTATAGAGCCTCCATTGACATGTTTATTTAAGTATCTTATCCATTCCTCTATGCTTTTGGGATTTGATATATTTCCTTCTCATTACAGTTTTCCAGAGGTCTTCAGTGGCGATAATTCTCCACATGCCCTTTGCCGCCAAAGCTAGAGAGAAGAGACTTAAATCTCTGAATCTCCAACCTTATGCCTTTTTTCGGTCTTGATATTTTTTTACCATTTCACAGGGAAATGGAAGTCGTGTCTTTTCTTCCTGCGCACTGGTGTTTGAAACACTTTTCTAATTTTGTTGACAATGCTTTTAGGAATAGATGAAAATGTCATTCACTTAACAAGATTTTCTTCTATAACTGTTTTCAACCGGGTGAGCCACCCTCATATTGATATCCATCTATTGTACCAATATTTGATTCTCTTGTCCACATTTGCATTTAGTTGATAACCCAAATTTTCGTATTTCATCAAATCTTTTATCTGTAAGGGGTGAATTGCTTTGGTTTGTTCCACTTTGTTTCCCTCTAGTACGTGACATCGTAGAGTGAATTTTTTGAAAATTTCTGTATCACTGTATAGATGCAAAGCCTTGTCTAAGACTTGATAATCTGTAGAAGTCCCATCTTCGAAGAAAATTACATCATCTGAGAACAATGAATGTGTAATATGCCCCCTCTTGCAATTTGGACTCCTTTTTAATCTCCTCATTCCTTTGGATTTCTCATTATCCCCCTAAACCTTCAACTACAAGAATAACAATAATGGAGACAATGGGCATCCTTTCCTTAAACCCTTGTTGGGATTGAATAATTGGGTAGTTGCTCCATGGATCGACTTTGCATAAGACATATAAGAGAAATGATAGAAATTTGAAAGTCAGCAGAGAGTGATTACACACAACAAAAATCACACACTGTATTATTATTGAGCACATAACAAATTGCATATATAACTGTAGATCACCAACTTCTAGATGATAAGATCTAAAGGAGGTGGATCAATGATTCAGAGACAACTCACACACATAGGAAAATAAATACTTCTCGAATAATGCCTCACGACTTACAATCACAACCTGTAAATCACATGACACACATGGAAGCATTACTTCCAATACTCTCCCTTAATGCTTACATGTAATAAATATTAAAAACACACATTACAACAACAATATGAATCTTTGTCACATTTGCTTGATATGGTCATCACTAGCACTCACATCCACTCTAAAATCTCATGGTTTCCGCTCTTTTCTTCACCACACTTTCGATCTTCCTACTCGATCCATTTAGGACATAACTACTTCTGACCATTGTTGATGTACTTTGCAGAATTGATGCTTCTCGAGCTCTCGAAGAATAATCTCGATACTGAACCATCCTATGGAATTGCTATCATCTGTTGAATCCACAACCCTCCATAGTATTCATCAGTTATCTAGGATAACAATCTAGGTACAACATGTCTTTAGCATACAATTCTACAATTTGACCTCATATAAAATAACCTATACTGACCTCTTGGAGCATGATGGGTCACACCAACTTGACTTTATTAAGAACAATCCATAACTAATGTCCACTGAGCATAACCAGCGACATCAGTTTGTTCAATAGTTGGCCTGTTTTTTGTGGTTCTTCATATAATTTTGCATACATAACATAAATATAATTTAAATAACTGAATATGATGCAAGCCACACATTTTATTCATGCATTTAGTTGGTTGAGTTGAGCTGTATCAAGTGCCATCTAATTAATCTCTACAGATTTGGATCAAAGTAGCCTTTTATATATATTGAGAAAAACTGCCACTAGTACTAGAGCTATGCTTGCTAGAACCACATGCCTATAGAATGGGGTATGGTAGATGAAAAACAAGAATAAATAGAGCCATGGCTATCGTTGGGATCCCTAATCAACTCCCTAGTTCACATAATATTGAATGTACAAAATCACCATCATCGCCAACAGAACGACGTCACACAGACCGCAATTCCACCAATTGTACAAATATGGCTTGAGTTTAATTGTCTTCATCAAACTAGTATGCGTCGAAGGATTATAAAGAGGGCCAGAGCATAAATCATACTCTATTCATTCTTTCCAGCCTTTGAATCTTCTCCACGTATGCAAGCATTCCTCGCTTTGCGAAGTCCAAAGCGTGGACGCAGTGATCCAAAATTTGTTGCTTATATAGGCAAGACAACTCTCAGGATTATTATTCTTTGGAAAAATCAAATCGATCCTTCCTTCAAACTAGGAAGCACCTTCTTCGGGACACTATCGAGCCCATCAACACATTGGTACTCTTGCCCTTCTTTAAGTTGAATATGCACTCAAAGTAATTCGCTGACAAGAAACCTCAATTCACGATCAATCTCCTTATCATGCTAGTCAAATCAATTTCCATTCATTGGTAGATCTCTTTCGATATGTTGAGTCGCGTGCTTGTATTGATTGTCCCATTAGATATAGTTAGGGTAAAGACAAACTTGGAATCTACTGCAACAACTGGGGAACTGACACATCGTATAAAGATCTTAGAAACCACATGCTCCACTGAGCACACCATTTGGCGCTTTTCATTCACGTTATGTTGTGGCATCCTCTTCTCGCAGCAAACCAACAATGTTGGCTTTATGCAACATAACTCTTTAGCGAAGCCAACATAATCATAGACATAAAAAAATAGTTTTACACAAAAAGAACACAATGCTACTCTAACTCTACATATGTACAAAGGATTAGTTCTCATGCATCTCACATCTTCTTGGCCTTCCCATATTGATTTAAGTCAAAACAAACTCTAATACCATGATAGAAATTTGAAAGTGAGCAGAGAGCAATTATACATAGCACAAATCACACACTGTATTATTATTGAGCACATAACAAATTACATATATAGATGTAGATCACCAACTTATAGAGCACATAACAAATTACATATATAGATGTAGATCATCAACTTATAGATGATAAGATGCGAAGAAGGTGGATCTATGACACATAATGACTTAGAGACAACCCACACACAGGGAAATAACTACTTATAGAATAATGCCTCGGGTCTCACAATCACAACTTCTAAATCAAATGACACACATGGAAGCATTACTTCCAATAAGAAACATTCACCAATGTGTTGATCACATGGGTATTGAAACCTATGTGCCTCTTAAACATTATTAGAAATGTCTAGTCTACTAAGTCTATTATATGCTTTGAAAACGTTTAATCGAAGGATTGATGGAGGGAATTCCTTTGTTCTTATGGAATGCAAGGCTTCTACTGGCAACTCTAAATATTAGTGTTCCCTCCAAAATTTTCATGTTATTACCTTGAAATAGTTATGGATAGAATGGACTTTAGTCTCTTGGGTATGAATTTTGTTATGAACCTTTAAACACTTTTGTAGAGGGATATTGACCTTTAGTAAACAAAGGATGGGGGGTTATCAATTTTGGAGTATTGATTACAAAAGTCAAGTCAAGAAGACTATATCCTCCTTGTTGTCGCACAACGACTCAAATCGGGAGCTGCCACCCTGATCCCCAATCTCTTCGTTTAAGTTGTCTCCCTACAACAGACTAAGGGGGTAGACCCTATGGAAATGGAACGAAGAAGAACTAGTTGGGAACCAACCAGCTCGAGAGACAGTTAAACGACCAAATACTCGTATTAGATCCAGCAAGTTTTAAAAGATTTAATTTGAATTAGACGATTGATACTAATGCTTTATGGAGTCAACTATCTTGCTAAGAAATTTAAGACCAAATAAGTGACGAGCAACCGCTGCTTGGATGAATAACTATCTTATATGTAATGCATATCTTAAGATCAATGTGAAATGCAGAAATCTTGGTTTATTTTAGTTAAATGCCTATGCTAAGTTTAAAATCTTCAATTCTTTCTATATTGAGCTTGTTTTTGTAGTAAGTGGGCAGAGAGAAGTTGAAGTGAAGTACACTAAGATGCGATTAACGATACCACTTTTGAAAATATAACGTACTTGGTGCTTTGGACGCTGCAGAGAGCCGTGGCTATGACGACTGCAAGGTCACCGTTTTAAGTACTATCAAAACCAGACTTCTCAAACAAAGATGGATGGATACCTATCTTTCTATCGACCAAGCTTATTGCTTGGAAGTAAATTTTAATTATGCACAACTAGCTTATGATGCAAATGCAATGTGAAATTAGTGAATGATTCTTAAGGTGAGATTGTTTATGATTTGTAGTATTTAGTTTATGATTTATCTTTAGTTACACAGATAAATACTTATCAATGAGATGCAATCTTAACCAAACGAATATGTGCCAAATTAACCAATGCCTCATAAGATAAAAGCTCAGGATAACAACAAAATTTAATTAGCCTAAAATAGTGTACCCAATGCTTTAATTAAGCCAATAGTAATCAATTACTTAACCAACGATTATTAGATAATGTAGCCAATAGTTCGAAATGATATGCAAATGGAAAATATCCAAAAGAAGCAATCAAATTTGTAAATGCTCTTAATCTATTCTAGCACAAGATGCCAATGTTAATGAGATCTTACATGAACAAATCTCTGGAAATACGTGATATTTGCATATTTCTTCAACTGAGTAGCTTGAATTTTTTGGTTCAAGGAGGCTTCTTCCCAAACCAACAATTTGCTCTGACTTCCCATCTTCCCCATTTCAGTGTTGTCTACCTCAATGACCCATCTGTGATTGGATTCTCATATAAAATATCAAGATTTGCTTCCATTTGTTCTAATTTGGTCCTATATTTATATTGCAACATTTTACCCATTCTTTCATTAGTATTTTGATCCTCTTCATATTCTCTTGGGAGGAAATGATTGCATATCCTTTAAGCCGAGGACAAAATAATCCATTTCTTGGTTACCATATCCCTATACTCTTCATGAAACAATTACAATGCACTCTTCTCAAAAGAGTCTCTTGTACTCTCACAACTGTCTCACACTGATCTAGACAAAATCAACGAACACTTAACCAATTTTCTGCCTCTAATCAGCCTGTCTTGCTTGTGCAACTCATGTGGAATGCAATCCCTATTCCTTAGGAAATTCAACCTTCCAAAACTACAAAATGCTCATGGGAAATCCTGTGGGTGTCTTATTACATGCAGACAACCTACTAATGATACAACTGATAGTTAGCATCCCTTTAACCTTTGTTTCAACTGGGTCTCCATTGGAACTGACATGCATGCATCTATTAATAGTAAATCATCAGTGGCATGGCAGATCACTACATGTAAATTAAATCTGATTTAATTCACTTGATCTCTCACTAGTGCAACAAATAGTTACAGCTAGTTCCACTGAATTTAACTCAATAAATTGAGTTAACTGATTTCTCATGCATTAAGCTAATGCACTAACTACAATTCGAACTCCATAACTAATAGAATCACTCTACATGTCTCACCAATCACTCTCAACTCGAAATTCATGAGCTAACTAATTTTATCACACTCAGTTAACTATTACAAGTGATTATGAGATAAAATTACATTTTATTGTCCAATTTAAGTATAAGAAAATTAAATTAGACACACATTTCTTGTTGACTTTCAACACTGTTAAAATTTGGATACGAGAGAAAGAGTGGTTCCCCGAGGCTTTGATCTTTGGCCTAGGGAAAAGTGTCCAAATGTGTTTAACTTTTTCTTCTAAAGTGACTTTATAAGTGGCAAAGTCAAATCTAATTTAAAAGTGACTTTATAAGTGATAAAGTTACTAAGTTTAATTTTAAAGTGATTTTAATAAAGTCAATGTGAAATTATAAAGTGAAAAGTGACTTTGGAAATAAAAGGCTAAGAGGGTGTTTATTAAAGTGGGGTGAATTAAAATACAGAAAGTGAGATTTAAATGCACATTTATGCTCAACTCTAGATCTAAAGCTATCCCAGCCATTGGATTTTAGAGATTCCCCAAAAGTCACTAAGGTTAGGTTAAAGGAGGAAAAGAAGAGAAAAACAGATTGAGAGAGGAGGAGAAGAAAGATGGAGAATTTCTGGCTTGAGAAAGTGAACGAGAGGAACAGTTCAACAAATCGTACAATAGCTAGAGGATGAACGCTTTTCTAGGCAACATTCCGTACAACATTTATTGGCACAATTTTTGAGACAAAAAATATGTATAGCAACAGTGGGCATAGTTTTCGAAGTCCGTACAACACAGATTTCGAGGGGGAGAAACAGAAGTGGGCAACACACATTTTGACGCTGAGTGGGCACAGTTTTTGAGGCTGCTATAATTTCCGTACATTTCATATAGTAGTACTGAGTTTCTGGCACAGATTTCAAGTAGGACGTACAACATTAAATGCTGTTATCTCTTGCTGTAATAAATTTCTGTTTTGACTGTTTTGCTGATTTGACACATTTTACGAGGTGAAGACCAGCACGGAAAACGAGATAAGTCTTTTATTGTGTTTGCTGAAATTTTTCTGTATACTTCACCTCTGTATAAAAGCATTTTCTAGAAATAAAGAAGAGCTTTCGAACTGGTTTTCCCCAAGAGTTGTAGGGGGTTTTTCAGGGTCATATTGACAAAAAATCAGCGTGTCATTTTCTGTGTGTGTGGCAGAAATTATTTCTAAGTTTTATTTCTGCATTTTCCAGCACTTTGAATTTTCGTTTTCAAAAATATTTATTATTTCCAGCTTGTTGAATGTATGGTTATGAGAATGAGCATTTAACTACATGGGAGTAATAAGGAGAAACTGATAACCGGGGTTGGGCTAAAAAATTTCTACATGGTATCAGAGGTTGGGTGGCTGAAAAGTGCAGTTTGGGACAAGAAGTGAAAAATTACAGCAAGCTTATATTTCACACAGAAAACTGAATCTTTACCACAGCATTGAAATTTTCAATTTGTTAGGACAACAAGCATGTCTTTGGGCTTGAGGGTGGAGGATAGGTTGGATGGGCATAGCAACTACAATACATGGAGGGAGAGAATCCAAAGCATATTTGAGGAGACATAAGTTTGGGGAATAATGGTACATACCACACAACACTCAGTAGCAGTGCCTGCTGACCTTGTTCAGCTGACAGATTTTAATAAGAAGAATGCCAAGGGAAAGAGACTGATTCTGGATAGTATTAAAGACCATGTCGTTCCTCATGTGAGAAGAAAGAGATTTGCACATGGGATGTGGACAACCTTGACCAATCTCTACCAGAGTACCAATGAAAACAGAAAAATGGTCCTAAGGGAGAAGCTGAAGGCCATTAAGATGACAAAGACTGATAGTGTTACTCAATACCTCACAAAGATCACTAATGTGAGAGATGAGTTGGCAACTGTTGGAGACACCATTCCACCCACTGAGTTGGTGTGGATTATAGTGAATGGTCTTCCCAAGACATGGGAGAATTTTGTGGATGGGATTGTTACACGGGAGACCCTTCCCATTTGGGAGAGGTTGTGGGATGATTGCATTCAGAATGAAATCAAAGAGAACCATCTTGGGGCAGCCAAACCAGTTGAGGGGGATGACAATGTAGCATTGTTAGCAAGGGGCAAGAAAGGAAAGAGAAATATGCAAACTTCCACAAGTGGTGGTGGGGGCAAAGGCAAAGGTAAAGGTAAGCAGCAGGTGAGCAAGGAGGAGGACTATTCCAAGGTGAACGGTTGGAATTGTTAGAAGTTGGGACACTATGCAACTGTGTGTCTGGAGAAGAAGAAGGAAAATGACAAGACCATGGCAACATCAACAGAGATAGAGGACTTTTTGGAGAGCTTTGACTAGGAGTTTGGGTTCATTGCTTGTGAGTCCACTAGTGCATGATCACTTGCCACGGAGGTTGAGAGGGAGTGTGCATTTCCCTCCACTAGCGGAGCATTTTCAGGTATTTGGTATGTTGACAGTGGGGCTTCACATCATATGACAGGAGTTCGTGAGTACTTCTCAGAGCTTTCAGAGAGTGGCACTGATATAGAGTTTGTACTTAGAGACAACAACATTGTTAGAGCAGTCGGTGTGGGGACATTGACATTTGATAGGTGTAAATTTTTGTAGATGTTCTATGCTTGATGCAATTTTACTTTTATAACAACAATCACATAAATAGTTAAGTAAAACGTTGATAGAACATACCAGTGGATCTATAGAAGACAAACTAGAAACAGGAGAATGTGTTGGTGCATTACGGTGATCAGCAAGATGCTTCAACCAGCAAAGTCTTCTTGGTCGGCCAACCCAAAATGTGTCACAATAGTCCTCAAATCAATTATCCAGTCAACTCAAAGTCAACCCCAGAAAAGTCAATGCAGTCCATAAAAAAGTCAACGTAGGGCAGCAACAAGAAAGTCAACACAGCTCCAACTTCGGTCAATCTTTTGACCTCGATTTTTGTGCCAATGAGTACGGCCTACAAAAATCGAATTCTCCACAAAATTTCAGCTCAAACGGACCATGCGTTGACCAAAGTCAACGCTGGTCAAACTTGCCCAGAAACCCTAATTGTAGAAAATTTGTTGCGGTAAATTTCGTCCTTTAGCTGCAGTAGATTTCGTCCTTCTCACGTGGGAGATGACACTGCTTCTCAAATGCTTGTAGATAATCAGAGGAGAAGATGTGTGATGAGATGAGTGAAAAGCTCTCCAACGTTGACTGTATTTATATCCATCATTGAGGTGTGTGACACATCTGTTGGGGGTGTAAAACCTTAAGGCCGACTTGCACTTAAATTTATTATAAATAATAAATTCAAAATAAATGTTCTGCTCATCAGATTACAATAAATTTTATATCGATTTTACACCTCTCCGAAAGAGGAATCCAATACAAATATTGGAATCTTCATCTGAGCATCACAAGATGGAGTTTGGACCTAGTTGTCCAAATTTAACACTCCCTCTCAACTAAGGAGAACTCCATCCACCAGTGCAATCAAACATCGTGCGTCATCCCGCCGTAAATTGCTTTGTTGGCCTCTTTATTTCAGAACAAAAGTGAGTCAGTCACAAAGACATCATCCCCCGGCTGACAAATTCAGCGCAGAGGTTCGAAACCTCTATTAGACTCACAAAGAGTCTCCAACCAACCCGAAGTTGGTTCATCTGACCCGAAGTCAGGCGGAGGTCCGAGACCTCACTAGTCTTGATCCCAGATCAAGTGGTTGGACCGTGCCATCCTAGATAGAGAGTACAACAATCTCTGATGCTTCCATCAGTCTTTGCTACTGGTCTCTAGCTTTTCCCATCTCATTGGCCAAATGAGAGGTACTTCCCATGAGCCCTGAACTCAATGGGTAGGATGCATACGGGGCACAGATAATGAGAGGTGAACCAACTCAATAATCACAATGGTGGGGTCCAAGCACAACAACAAGGTTTGGCAAGCCTAGCCTTGTGGTTGCTCATAGCTCCGAGAAGCTGTCCCCAAAGCCCCCCAGAGCTCCTCGAGCTCATCGTCCAACAGGACCCACATCATAGGGTCGTTCCACGATACCAAGTCTCTCACGGAAGGTTAGGAACTTGACCTTCCCCAGGGGCTTAGTGAGAATATCCGCGACCTGCTCATTAGTTCCTATATGATTGAGCCTTACGATGCCTCGCTGTACCATATCCCGGATGAAATGGTACCTGATATCAATATGCTTGGATCGGTCGTGGAACACAAGATTCTTGGTCAAGCGAATCCCACTCTGGTTATCACAGAGTATCATGGTGGTATCTAGCACATGTCCAAACAACTCACTAAAGAGCTTTCGCAACCAAACTGCTTCACAACAGGCCATACTTGCTGCAATGTATTCGGCCTCTGCAGTGCTCAAAGCCACCGACTTCTGCTTCCTGCTCATCCATGAAATCGAAGTAGAACCAAGATTGAAGCAGCATCCCGATGTGCTCTTACGATCCACCACACTGCCAGCCCAATCGGCATCAGTATATCCACGGAGTGTCACGCTCCCGACAGTGTATCTCAACCCATGGTTTATCGTGCCCCGAAGGTATCTCAGAAGATTCCTGGCACCAACCCAGTGAAAGTGATGAGGCTCAACCATCTGTTGACTCAAAGTGTTCACTGCAAAACATATATCTGGATGGGTGTTCACTAAGAACATCAGAGCTCCTACGAGTTGACGATACTCAGTAGGATTTGCCAATACGGGCCCAGCAGCGCTACCACTCAATTTCTTGAAGTTGAGTTCCATTGGTGTTGACACGGACTTGCAATCCACCATACCAAATCTTTCCAGAAGTTTCACAATATATTTTCCTTGAGAAGGGAAAATCTCTCCAGGTCTCTGCCAGACCTCCAGGCCTAGGAAGTAGTGCATCAGTCCTAGGTCCTCCATCTCGAACTCAGCAGCAAGCTCCCTCTTGCATTGATGAATGAGAGGGTCAGCACCTGTCAGGAAGAGGTCGTCCACATACAACACCAGAATGAGAGGCTTCCCTTGGACAACCTTGAAGTAAAGGTTCGGATCAGCGTTACTTCGAGTGAAGCCCAGCTTCATCAAGTAGCTATCTATCCTCTTGTACCAAGCTCTGGGTGCTTGCTTCAACCCATAGAGGGCTTTCTTCAACCTGCAGACATGAGTGTCCCGATCCTGGACTTCGAACCCCAGAGGTTGCTCCACATATACCTCTTCTTTTATTGTACCATGCATAAAAGCGGTCTTGACATCCATCTGATGAAGACTCCATCCTTGCGTAGCAGCAAGGGCTATGATTGATCGAATGGTGGTATATCGTGCCACAGGTGCAAATATGTCATCATAATCTATTCCTTCCTTTTGAGAGAAGCCACGGGGAACAAATCTTGCCTTGAACTTTTCAACACTTCCATCAGATCCATGCTTGATCTTATAGAGCCATTTCGCGGTGACAACTGATTTGTCCTTCGGTCTTGGAACCACATCCCATACATCATTCTTCATTATGGACTCATATTCTTCGTGCATAGCATCCTTCCAGACTTGATGCTTTACGGCTTCTTCAAAAGATCCAGGTTCAGATTGTACAATAGTACTCATGGCAGCCAGATACCCTTGGTATCTACACGACTTCTTTCTTTCTCGGAATGTCCCCCTCGGGGCAGCATGTCCCTCGGCATCTTCGAGAGTGTCCCTGAGCCATGATGGTCTCTTTCTCAGTGAAGGAGATGGATCTATTGGGTCCATTGGTCCTTCAACATCAGGCATTGTCTCATCCTGCGGTTCTTCCTGATTTCGAGGCCTTGCTTCATGATTTTCCTCGGATCTCGGAAGATCTACTACTTTCTTCAGGGAAGCATCTTTGTCAAAAGTGACATCATGGCATATTTCTACTTCCCTTTGACCAGGTACATAGACTCTATAGGCCTTAGAGGTTTCACTGTAGCCCACAAACATTCCTTTCTTCCCAGAAGCATTCAGCTTACTTTTCTTTTCTTTTGGCACATGAAAATAAACAGGACATCCAAAAATTCTAAAATGTGAGACGTCAGGTTTCTTACCGGTGAAAACCTCTTCGAGAGTTTTGGAGTCCAGGGCGGAATGAGGGCATCGGTTTTGAATGTATACAACAGTATTCGCAGCTTCTCCCTACAGAAACTTCGGTAGACCTTGGTCACATAGCATGGCACGAGTAGCTTCCACAATGGTCCTGTTCTTTCGTTCAGCAACACCATTCTGCTCAGGAGTATAGGCAATAGTAGTCTCCCTCTTAATGCCAGCTTCTTTGCAAAAGTCCTTGAACTCATTTGACTCATATTCAGTGCCATTGTCGGTCCTCAAAATCTTGAGCTTCTTCCCTGTCATATTTTCCACCAAGGCTTTGAAGGTACGGAACCACATGAAAGCCTCATCCTTCTTCTTCAAGAAGAATATCCAGGTTTTGCGGGAGAAGTCATCAGTGAATGTCATATAGTAAGAACATCCTCCTAGGGATGTTACGAGTAGCATACCAGATAGATCAGAATGGACCAGTTGCAAAATATCAGATGTCTTTGTGACACTTGAGGAGAAAGGTCCCCTTGTATGCTTTCCTTCGGCACAACCCTTACATACACCTTCATGATTATTTCCAAAATCGGGCATCCCTGTCACCACCTTCCTTGTTTCGGGAAGGGCTTTGTAATGAAGGTGTCCAAACCTCCGGTGCCATAGTTAAGTTTGTCGGATAGTATCACATGTCATAGCTCCTAGTGGACTTCCTTCAACCTGGTAGAGTGTTCCAACTCTAAAACCAATCACGATAGCTTCCTTGAGATTCTTCTTCCACATGCGCACCTTTCCATCAGTGAATGCCACATTGAAGCCTTTGTCTTCGATGGCTGATATAGACACAAGGTTTTTCTTCAATTTTGGTACATAGAGTACATCCTGCAAATATAGGACTTGTCCTTGAGACAAGTGGAGGGTCACAGTCCCTATCCCTTTCACGGGATATGTGGCATTATCTCCAAGGATAATTTCCAGATTAGTATCCTTCTCAACCATGTCAGAGAGTGCTTCCTTGAACCCAGTGATGTGTCTTGAGGTACCACTATCTATCAGCCAGACATCCATAGTGTCGGGCGGGGATGCAGTAGAGAGGGCAGATACAAAAATGTATTCATTTCTTTTATCAACAACATTTGACTCCTCATACCTGGAGTTTCTAGACCTTTTGAAAGGTTGATTGTTTTCCCCAGAGGGAGCCTTCCTCTTTCTTTTGGACCTGTCGTTTCTTTGATTTCCATTCCTTCGGTTGTTGTTGTTGTCATCACTATCGGGAGAATCCTTCTTGAAAGGACATTATCTAGCATAGTGACCAGGCCTATGACAAGTGAAACACTTGCCCTTCTTTCCTTGGGCCCTTGCTCTTCCTTTGTTCTTAGGACCACCAGAGTTCTTTCTAGAATGAGTAGCATAGGCAGTATTTCTATCATTTTCGTATTCCTTCATTCTTGTCTCTTCTTGCATGCATCTTGACAGTAGCTCGTCGAAGTTAGGAATTGTATTATTATTGAGAATGGTAGTGTTGAATACTTTCCATTCATATGGGAGCCCTCCAAGTGTGATGAGTACCATCTCACGATCGGCTATTGTCTCCCCAATAGCCAGCAGATTGTTCCTGATCTCGGTCAATTTCAGAAAGTATGTTTGGACAGACTCATCCCTGCCTTTCTTCAGATTCTTCAAATGATTCTTGAAGAATAGCACTTGGTTTGCATTGTTTACTTTGAACATTTGTATCAACTTATCATACATCTCCTTTGTTGAAATTTGGTACCGGAGGACAGGTGGTTCCCTAAGGCTTTGATCTTTGGCTTAGGGAAAAGTGTCCAAAAGAATTTAATTTTTCTACTAAAGTGACTTTATAAAGTTATAAAGTCAAATCTAATTTAAAAGTGACTTTAAGTGATAAAGTTACTAAAGTCTAATTTTAAAGTGACTTTAATAAAGTCAATATAAAATTAGAAAGGAAAAAGTGACTTTGAAAATAAAAGACTAAGTGGGTCTTTATTAAAGTGGGGTGAATTAAAAAATAGAAAGTGAGATTTAAATGAGCATTTAATCTCAGCCCTAGATCTCAATCTATCTCAGCCATTGGATTTAGGGATTCCCCAAAAGTCACTTAGGGTTAGGTTAAAGGAGGAAAAGGTCATCGATTCTTTCATGAGCAGATTGAGAGAGGAGGAGAAGGAGAGCAAGGGAGATTTCTGAGCAGAGAGGAGAAAGAGAGCAGCTGATAGAAACTTCAGCAAAGTCCGTACAGCAGCAAGGAGGCACGGATTCCAAGGTAGAAATCCGTACAGCAAGTGTTGGGCACATTTTTCGAGGGAGAGAGGCACAATTTTCAAGGAGAACCGTACAGCAGCTTCAACATTTAATTCTGGGCAGATTTTGGGCACAGAAATCGAGGAGAGAGACTGCTGCTTGGTGGTACAGATTTCTGGAAATCCGTACAGCAGCCGTACAGTCAGTTTCGGCACAGATTTCGAGGCAAAGGAGCGCAGATTTTGAGGAGAAGCAACAGCTGGGTTTTCCGTACAGTGCGTACAGCAGTACGGCCGTACAGCTGGGCATAAAAATCGAGAAGCTCATTTCAGCATTCAATGCTGTCATAAATGCTGTAAAATTTTTGTTTTGGGTTTTTACTGTTTTGCACATTTTCCAAGGTGGAGTGAATGCACGGAAATCGAGATAAGTACTGTTGTTTAGTTGCTGAAATTTTTGCTGTAATTTCTGCCTCTCTGTAAAAGTATTTTCAGAAATAAGAAGGAGCTCTCAAGACTGGTTTTCCCCAAGAGTTGTAGGGGGTTTTTCCAGGGTCACCTTGACCAAAAATCTCAGTGTTCAAATGTGTTGAATGACTGTTTCAGCTTGCTGTGTGTTTTGTTTTATTTCTGCAGTTTCAGCATTCTGTAAAGTTTTCCAGAATTTGTGTTTCAGCAAAGTAATTTGTGTTTCAGCGAAGTGATTTGTGTTTCAGCAAAGCAATTTCTGTTTCAGCGAATAAAAATTATTTTTTCTGATTGTTAAATGTAAGGAAATGGGAAAGGGCATTTAACTAAAAGGAGAAATAAGTGATACTGAAACCGGGGAGGGAAAACAGGAAATTTCTACATGGTATCAGAGGTTGAGTGCTGAAGAGCAGTTTGGGACAGCAAGGAGGAAAATTACAGCCTGCTGATTTTTCACTCAGAAAATTCCAGCAAGCTGATTTTTTCACAAACAGTAGTTTTATCTTTACTACAGTAGTGCTATTTTTCAGTTTTAGGACAGCAAGATGTCTTTGGGACTGAGGGTGGAGGATAGATTGGATGGGCATTCCAATTACAACATTTGGAAGGAGAGAATGCAGAGTATCTTTGAGGAGGCAGAAGTCTGGGACATTATGGTGAATACCACACAGAACCCGGTAAATGTGCCTACTGATGCTACTCAGTTGGCAGCATATAATAAAAAGAACAACAAGGGTAAGAGATTGATTCTAGACGGAATCAAAGACCATTGCATTCCTCATGTGAGAGGGAAGAGAAATGCTCATGAGATGTGGACAGCATTGTCCAATCTCTACCAGAGTACTAATGAGAACCGGAAAATGGTCCTGAAGGAGAAGCTGAAGACCATTAAGATGGGTAATGATAGTGCAGCTGGATATCTCACAAAGATTACTAATGTGAGAGATGAGTTAGCAGCGATTGGAGAGGCCATTCCACCCACTGAGTTGGTGCGGATTGCAGTGAATGGCCTCCCACGTTCATGGATGAACTTTGCTGATGGGGTTTGTGCACGTGAGACCCTTCCCACATGGGAGAGGTTTTGGGATGATTGCATTCAGACAGAGATCAGGAAAGGTCAGCTTGGGGCAGCCAAGCCAATTGAGCAAGATGAGGATGTAGCACTGTTGGCAGGACGCAAGAAAGGCAAAGGGAAGAAGCAGGCTTCCACAAGCAATGGTGGGGGCAAAGGCAAAGGTAAAGGTAAACATGATAACACACAGAAGGACTATTCCAAGGTGAAGTGTTGGAATTGTCAGAAGATGGGACACTATGCAGTTGTGTGTCCAGAGAAGAAGAAGAAGAAGGGGAAGAACCAGAGAATGGCAGCTTCAGCAGAGGTTGAGGACTTTGCAGATCGTTTTGACCGGGAGTTTGGGTTCACTGCGTGTGAGTCCTCTAGTGCGGGATCATCTGCCATAGAGGTTCAGAGGGAGCATGCATTTCCCTCGATTAGCGGAGCATCTTCGGGTATATGGTATGTGGACAGTGGGGCTTCACGTCACATGACAGGAGTCCGTGAGTACTTCTCAGAGCTTTCAGAGAGTGGCACTGATGTAGAGGTAGTACTCGGTGATGACAGAGTTGTTAGAGCAGTCGGTGTGGGAACATTGACATTTCAGAGGGAGTCGAAACCTCCCTTGAAGGTGTCGGATGTTCTTTATGTGCCAGGGATGAGGAAGAACCTCATATCCGTCTCAGCTTTGGAGGACAGAGGATATGAGATACTATTCAGGGGAGGACAGGTATTGATGTATCCCAGGGGCACTCCAGCTGATTCAGCTAGAGTGATAGGTGTGCGCCATGCAAAGGTGTACAAGTTTGCATTTCAGTCCCTTTTGGCATTGAGCAGCAGTACCGACAGCAGAGCTAGCAGTTCTGAGCAGTGTGAGATTTGGCACCGCAGGATGGGGCACATGCATCATGGAGCCTTGAGGACTTTGCGGGAGATCAGTACAGGTGTGCCAGAGTTCAGTACTGATCACTTTGATACTTGCAGAGGATGTGCGATGGGCAAGTTTTCCAAATCCCCTTTTCCCAGCAGTGACAGCAGAGCGACTGGGATACTTGATTTGATTCACTCTGATGTGAGCGGTCGGATGTCTCATGTTTCCTTGAGTGGATATGAGTACTATGTTTTATTCATTGATGATCACTCCAGGAGGACCCATATTTATTTCTTGAAGACCAAGAGTGAGGTTTTCAAGCGGTTTGAGGAGTTCAGAGCTCTTGTGGAGACACAGACAGGTCGGAAGATCAAGTCCCTGAGGTCGGACAATGGAGGAGAGTACACCCTTGGAGAGTTTGTTGACTATTGTGCGGAGGCAAGCATTAGGAGGGAGTTCACTGTTCCTTACAACCCCCAGCAGAACGAGGTTGCGGAGAGGAAGAACAGATCCATCGGAGGGGCTGCCAAAGCCATGTTACATGATCAGGGGTTGCCATTGTTTTTGTGGGCAAAGGCCTGCAACACAGCTGTTTACTTGCAGAATAGGAGTCCGCATCGTGCCTTGGGGCACATGACTCCGGAGGAGGCTTTTTCTGGGAAGAAGCCTGATATTGGTCATCTTCGTATCTTTGGGTGCATTACATACTCCTACATACCCAAGGAGAAAAGGACCAAACTAGAGCCCACCGCAGAGAAGGGTATCTTTGTGGGCTACAGTGAGACCTCCAAGGCCTTTCGGATTTACATTCCTGCGCAGAGGAAAGTTGTTGTCAGGCGGGATGTGAAGTTCGAGGAGGACAGGGCCTTTAGGAGGCCACGGGAGTTAGAGTATGCAAGGATCGACGGACACCACGGCCCGGCCGATTGAGTCGATCCACCGGGGATCGGGAGGATCGGTACATCTATGACGATGTCGGGTCCGTCGATGGGGAGTGGCTCGCGAGTCGGAGGGTGGTGCTATGGACGGCATGCGAGAGCGAGTGCACGGAAGCGATTCCTTTGGGAGTCCAGCGATGGACGGTTCTATGACCTCTCGGCATCTACGAGGTTCGAGGTGCGGCGAGGACAACGGAGCCGGTCGGGAGTTCGAGGGCTCCACCGATGTTGAGGAAGAGAGAGTTTTATTCTCCGGCGGGGGGGGGTAATGCTCGGGGAAGAGGAAGCCCAAGTGGCTTGGAGACACCTTGAGAGATGCCACATACATTGGCGAGCCTAAGAGGCGGTCGGAGAAGGCGGACCACCGAAGTTTTTAGCTATATGCTTGATGGCTACGACATCAACGACTGCGAGCCTTCTAGGCCTTGAGAGCGGCTAACCCGGTGGAGAGAGGCCATGCGGGAGGAGTATTCTTCTATCATGAAGAATGATGTTTGGGAGGTGGTGCCGAGGCCTGAGGGCAAATCCGTGGTTACTTCCAGATGGCTTTACAAGGTAAAGCATGCTGCAGATGGCAGCATTGAGAAATTCAAAGCGAGGTTTGTGGCTAGAGAGTTCTCCCAGGTAGAGGGAGTTGATTATGAGGAGACCTTCGCTCCCGTGGCTCGATATACTTCGATCCGCTCCATTATATCGATAGCAGCAGAGATGGGTTGGAAGATCCACCAGATGGATGTGAAGACCGCATTTCTCAATGGCTTCATACGGGAGGAGGTGTACATTGAGCAGCCACAGGGCTTTGAGGTGCATGGGAAGGAGTCCCATGTGTGCAGACTGAAGAAGGCCCTTTATGGCCTGAAGCAAGCTCGCAAAGCTTGGTACTCCAGGATAGATACATACTTGCAGAAGATGGGTTTCAAAAAGAGTGAGGCAGATCCGAACCTTTACTATATTGTGATAGGTGAGGAGCCTCTCATTCTGGTGCTGTATGTGGATGACTTGGTCATTACAGGTGCAGAGAGACTCATAGAGTACTGCAAGAGAGATCTTGCGGCGGAGTTTGAGATGAAGGACATCGGCTTGATGCATTACTTTTTGGGTTTGGAGGTGTGGCAGGAGGAGGGGCATTTCTTCCTGGGACAGGGGAAGTATATTGTGGACATCCTTGGCAGATTCCACATGGAGGATTGTAGACCCATGTCGACACCGATGATCACCAACTTGAAGAAGCTTCATGCTTCGGATTCCGAGTTGGTGGATCCCACATTGTACAGACAGCTGATTGGTTCCTTGATGTATTTGGTCAACACTAGACCAGATATTTGTTTTGCAGTCAACACGATGAGTCGGTTTATGTGTGAGCCTAGGAAGGTTCACTGGGTGGCTGCAAAACACATTTTGCGATACTTGCAGGGGACAGTGGATTATGGTCTGGACTACAGGCAGGGGGATGGAGTGAGATTGGCGGGTTACACTGATTCTGATTGGGCAGGTTGTGCTTCTGATACGAAGAGCACTTCAGGGTGCTGTTTTGGGTTGGGTTCGGCAGTTGTGTCATGGTTCAGCCGAAAGCAGCAGTCAGTAGCATTGAGTTCAGCGGAAGCAGAGTATATGGCGGCCAGTCTAGCTAGTTGTGAGGCCATCTGGCTTCGCAAGATGTTGTTTGGCTTATTTGGTCAGCCGTTGAGACCTTCAGTGATTTACTGTGATAATCAGAGTTGCATTAAACTCACGGAGAATCCAGTATTTCATGACAGGTCAAAGCATATCGGGATCAAATATCATTTCATCGGAGACTATGTTCAGAAGGGAGCTGTGAAGCTTGAGTATATTCCCACTGATGAGCAGGTTGCAGATATTCTTACCAAAGCCTTACCACGGGGCAAGCATGTCTACTTCAGAGACAAGATGGGTGTGGTGAGGAACACCTTCCTCGGTAAGAGAGAGTGTTGAAATTTGGTACCGGAGGACAGGTGGTTCCCTAAGGCTTTGATCTTTGGCCTAGGGAAAAGTGTCCAAAAAGAATTTAATTTTTCTCCTAAAGTGACTTTATAAAGTTATAAAGTCAAATCTAATTTAAAAGTGACTTTAAGTGATAAAGTTATTAAAGTCTAATTTTAAAGTGACTTTAATAAAGTCAATGTAAAATTAGAAAGGAAAAGTGACTTTGGAAATAAATGACTAAGTGGGTCTTTATTAAAGTGGGGTGAATTAAAAAATAGAAAGTGAGATTTAAATGAGCATTTAATCTCCGCCCTAGATCTCAATCTATTTCAGCCATTGGATTTAGGGATTCCCCAAAAGTCACTTAGGGTTAGATTAAAGGAGGAAAAGGAGGAAAAGGTCATTCATTCTTTCACCAGCGGATTGAGGAGGAGAAGGAGATCAAGGGAGATTTCAATTTACACGAGCGAGAGAGAGAAAGAAGCGGTGATAGAAACTTGACAAAATATGCAGCCAGTGTTGGGCACATTTTCGAGAGAAAGCCTGATTTTCAAGAAAACCGTATAACGACTTCGACGATGGTCCCAGGCGGTGCAGGCACGAATATCGAGGATAGAGACTTAGCCTTGGTGGTGCAATTCTGAAATGCGTCTGTTATTGCCGTCTGGTCGGTTCGACCTGAATTCGAGAGCAAAGAACGCGTTTTGAGGAAGAAGAGATTCTTTGAGTTTTACGTCTGATCCGTCTGTTGATACGTAGTACGAATCTGCTAAAACCACAAAGTACGGTTGTTTTGGCACGCTTCCTGAGGTGGCCGTACAGCATTTAATGCTGTCCTAAGGTGCTGTAAATTTTCTGTTTTCTGTTGTTGCTGATTTGGCACAATTTCCGAGGCGGTGTGCAAGCACGGAAATCGAGATAAGTTTGTAAATTGGTTGCTGGAATTTTTTCTGAGTTTTTCCTGTTTCACTGTAAAAAGCAATATTCAGAAAAATAAAAGAGAAGCTTTCGAACTGGTTTTCCCCAAGAGTTGTAGGGGGTTTTTCCAGGGTCATGTTGACCAAAAATATCAGTGTTAAATGTGTTGAATGGCTGTTTTATGCTTGCTGATTTTTATTTCTGCATTTTCCAGCATTCTATAAATTTTCCAGAATTTGTGTTTTCAGCAAAAAATTATTTTCCAGTTTGTTGAATGTAAGGATATGGGAAAGGGCATTTAACTATTTGGAGAAATAAGGTGAAACTGAAAACTGGGGTGGGAAACAGGAAATTTCTACAAGTTGTACAAAGTACCAGAGGTAGCACCGCCTACTGCCATCTCTTTGATCACCACAAAACAATGCAGTAAGCTCATTTCCAAAACTAGGAAATTTGTTTTCCTTATTGTAGAGTCTCATAATTGTTTTGTTTTGACACCCTTTTGCATCCATATTTTCCTTATTTTCCCATCACTATCAACCTAATATGAAAACAATCACATGATTTTGACAAGGTAAAATACTTATGTGTCCTATTTTTCATACTTGTTAATATGCCCTATTATTTTTTTAAATATTACCTTCATCTACAGAATTGATAAAATTCTGCAACTATTTCACAAATATGTAGCTACCTCCATTGATAGCAGGGTTATGGTGCACCAAATCAACAAAAAAGTATATGGGTAGATATAAGATGATCCCTTCATGGATTTCCTCTTGCTTATCCGAGCCAATTCACGAAGGAGATTACATAGTTACACGGTCAAAGGAGGTAGTCAACAAGTAAAAATGCTCAGAAACAGAGTCTGAGAATGTCACGACTTTTTCAATTTTATTTCCTAATAGAAAATAAACAGATAACAATATTTATTTAAGTTTTTAACTTGTATAAGGATTCTAAAAGAGATCTGTAGGCTTAGAGCTTGCGTATTGTTAAAACGAACTCTATAAAACCATATAAACTGTGTATTCGGGGCACACCATCTTCTATTTTCCTGAACATTTTGTTTGAATAATTTTATCTTAATTCAAATTTCCTCTTTCGTGCATTAATGTGTTGTTAGTGTAAAGAAACATACTGCTTTTCGGAGGGCCCCTGCAAGCAGATCATGTCATTTGCTTTCAATTTTTAGTCTAATTCAAATGCATTTCTATTTCGTAGTTCAAATCTGGTTAATGCTTTGATTTATGCTTCCTTTTTTAGTTTAAATAGTTTATTTCTTTGTTTATGCTTATTTCGTAGATTCATTTCTTAAATTTTTTCTTCCATATTTTATATATCTTAGTTCATTTTTCTTTCACTTACATTCCAGGTTAGAATTTGCAGTAGATAAAAACTCTGTTTTCATAGCATTTTGATTTAAAATTTTCAGTTAGCTCTCAATTTTCACGTTTTCATAAAACTAGGAATTGTATCATATCTCATGATTTCATAATTTAGAGTTAGTTCAATGTTTGTCGTAGCATAAAATTTCAAAAACAACTTGATAAAAACACAATAGAAATTAATCTAAACATTTCTTTTGAAAGGAGTCATCTCACAAACCATTTTTAAACTCAATTAAATTGAAAATTACCATAGAAATAATACCTAACATAGATGATAGATTTCTCTAAAGACTCATCGATCCATAGGAATTTAACACTAATGCATAAATTCAAAAAATAGCAAAAATCAAAATTCAATCGTCACTCTAATGACAAAGACTTCTAGCACATATAGTGCACTTGCACTTCATCGGTTTACTGACTCCGGTGAATAATTTATGCTTGCAATTTAAGAAAATTAAATTGACTAAACATTTTGGCGCCGTTGCTGAGGAAGTGTAAAGAGAAGTCTTAGAAATAAAACATGATATGCATAGGGATAGAGATTCTAAAGGTAGGTTTATAGGATGAGGAAGAAGTTTGATTCCTACATCACGACTCACTCCACCCCGACCTCAAAGTTATACACCACCCACTCAAACTTGAATTCCAAACGTAGGTGGCCCACATAGACTTCCTGAAATCCTAAGATATGAAATCCAACCTACTTCACCTACTTCATCTACCGAAGCTTTAATTGTAGAAGAAATCCCCCATCCCCAACTACATGAGTAATCTTCTTATCTTCAACAAGAGAACAACTTATAGGACAAGAATTAGAAGTCCTCAGTGAACAAGAAGAAGAAGAACTTATTCAAACTCTCCATTGATAGAGGAACCAAAAGAAGTAGAAAATCCTATTATAGAACTAGATACTTACATTAGTTTTGAGGAATCCATCATGGTTGAAGAGGGAGAAGGAGAAGTACACAATTTCAATGGTGAACAACCTAGGATTGGAGGAGGAAGAAGAGGAAATAGAGGAGGAAGAAGAGGAGGTAGAAGAGGTAGAGGTAGAGGTAGAAGAGATCCAAAACCTTTTGGATTCCATATTCATGATGAGGATACAACATACATAATGAAAAATATTTCACCTACTATCCTCCCTGATTTTCATGGAATAAGAAGTGAAGATCTAGAAACATTTCTTTGAATTTGAAGTATTATGCAGATCATATGATTATCTACATGATGCTCAAAAATTAAAACTGTTCCCTGCTACCTTAAAGGATTCAACATTAAAATGGTTTATGAGTTTAGGGACGAATTCTATAGGAACATGGGTAGAAATGAAAGATGAATTCTTAGAGAAATATAAGGATTAATGTATGACTCATAGCATGAAACATGAAGTTTTTAAGATGGCACAAAGGGAAGATGAAAACCTTGAATATTTTGTCGAAAGATTTGTTTATAATATTAAAAAGGAAAACATGAATAATCTAGATGAGGAAACTTTGAAAGCTCTCCTACTCAAATTCATTAGAGATGAGTTGATTGATCTCATCAATGTAATGGGGAAAGGATACATTTCTCGGTTACCATCTGGCGAAATTTGTGAATTATGTGTACAGATTTCAAGGGGTAATTCACGAACCGAGAAAAGTCCAAGAGATCCTATCTTATCAAGTAGGGTAGAATTAGGTAATTTTCTTGATAATTTCAAAACATATATTTTAGGGAGTCTTAGTGAGCAAATTGACACCCTTAAAATACATAACAAGCAAAAATTTGAAAATGCTTCATTATCTATTTTCTGTCCTAGGTGTAGAAATAAACATGCTTTGAGAGAATGTCTAAATTAGAGGAAATTTCAGCATAAGTTCCCATGAATTTTTCATGTAATTTCCATGTCACAATTTGTAAGCCAATCACAATGCTTTAAATTTAAAAATATGTACATGTAAATATTTTGGAGGGAAAAGAAGAAAAACTAATTTTTTTAATTGTATTTTTTACTTATGTCCTTATAGGTTTACTCAAATTTCAAGTGTAGACACTCGTTGGACGAAAAATTTAATTCTACATCCAAAGCGTACCCATTATGCATACTTTTGAGAAGACCCACCTTGATAAAAATTGCAGATACATTAAAAAATGCGTTTCAACACATTTTTTAATGTATCTCGAAATTTTATCATTGTGGGTCTTCTCAAAAGTATGCATAATGGCACTCGTTTGATGTGAAATTTAATTCTGCATCTAATGAGGGTCTAAACGTGAAATTTGAGTAAAATTATAAGGAGATAAGCCGAAAATACAATTAAAAAAAGTAATTATTGAAGTTTAAAACAAGAAACAATGAAATTGGCATACGTAAACAACATCCTTGATCCTGGTGAAAATTAAGCACCTACATTAGGTGGGGACCACACAGGCTATTTTTGAGTGTATGTCTATTTATAGATGTATGTGCATAATCTATTTATAGAATGCATGTCTATCTTTACAATCCCTTAATATAGATGGACAAAAAACTGTAATCTATTCTCAATGTGGACTTGGAAATAGTTAACTGAAGTGGCAAATCAGTTAGCTAAGTGAATTTCGCATTAAGATGTTGGTTGGTGGGACATGCGGGTTTATTTAAGTTGTAACAGAGTGATTCTAGTTGTAATAGATTTGGAAGTGTAGTGGTGCATTAGTTAATGCATGTTATAAATCAGTTTAACTCAGTTAAGCGAGTTAAAGTTAGTTGTGCTAGTTGTAACTGAAGATACACTAGTGAGGGATCAAGTGAATTAAATATTAATTAATTCACATGTAGTGATCTCACATTACTATTATTCACTGCATGCATGTCAGATCCAGTGGAGACCTAGTTGAGTTCTAGGTGAAAGGGAAGATAAATATCAATTGTGACATTATCCGCTTGCACACATGAAAGCACACACACATTGGATGTGCCCATGATATTTACGAAGTAAAGGAAGGCATGATCATCCATCATTCAGGGTTATTTACCATCAGGGATTGCGCAGTGGAGGCAGGCTGTCCGAGGATAGTAAATTGGCTAAGGAACTTGCCAATTTTTGTATTAGAGTGTGAGACAATTAGCTCATGTACTGAGAGATCTTGGATTGGAGCTTTGCATGTAATTGTTTCATGATCCATGATATAATACATAATATAAGATAGTGGGGTTTTTTAGCTGTAATATTTCCTCGGTAAATTATCTATGTTATGTGTGATTGATCTTTCTTCATGATATTGTAATTGGCGATTCTGTTTTTAATTCCGCAAATATTTGTAGTAGAGATTCTGTATTTAACAGTAGCACATTGTTAGATCAGGAGAATCCAGGACATACATGTATTTTGTATAATTTCTACATGGTATCAGAGCATAGGAAATTGCTTAAGTGAAGCAGGAGCTGAGTTTGTTGGTGTAAAGAATTCGAATTTGTAGAAAGACTTTCTTGGTGCTATAGCTGATTCAAGATCAAAATGGCTTTCAATGGCTTGAGGTTAGAGTATGCACTTGAGGGAATCTCGAACTACATTGCTTGGAAGGACAGGATGGAGGCAGTATTCGAAGACAATGACTTGAAGGAATTCATTGAAAAGTATGTTCCTAAGCCAAATGCTGTAGATGCTTTAAATATTGATGCATGGCAAAAGAAAGTGGCAAGAGTGAGGAGGATCTTGTTGGAGGGAGTATGAGACCACATTATCTCAAGACTTCATGGGAAAGCCACACCATATGCAATGTGGAAGTGATATTAAATGGAACTATTTGTAATGCTATGCAAAGTATCCATTCTGATATAATTTAGTGTGCAAAGTGTTCTCCATGACTTGCAGGTTAAACAAAGTAGTTTTGGTTATGTATTTGAGCTTTATGTGTGAGGACTTGTTAATTAAATTTACTGTTTAACATATCACAACAGAAATACACAGCAATAAAATTCACCATCACATAACACAGCAAATTGTTGAGGCAGTTCACCCCTCCTGGGCTACATTTGTCGGTCCAAGGCTCCCCAATGGCATGTCCTTGCTTTATTAATTTGCTCAAAATGATTACACAGGTAAAAATATGCTTCAATAGGAAAAAAAAACTATAAATTTAGCTTCAGAAGATAGAAAATAGTTAGAAATGGCTTTTTTTCCACCTTAAACAGTGAAATACAACCCAAAACAGTGCCTTCTCCATGATGGCCCTGATGGCTCCTTCATCTTCCCTGAAACAAAATCTATTTTAGATCACCTTTGTTCACCCTCAAACCTATTCCAAACTACTTATAATGTCGAAGAAACCCAAAATTGACTAAAATTTCATCTTGTTTGGTCGAAAATTGAGAAAGTTATGACCAAAACAAATTTTTTCCCAGTGTCACTAGAAAACCTCCTCCAAAGCTGGAGGAACTCCAATTAGCTCCTTCAAAATAGGAGTTCTCGCCAAAAACGGTGGCGCGCTCCAAATCGGGCGGAACTGTCAACATTGACATTAAATTTCAGTTGGGCCGTTCACATGTGGCCTCCGTCGGACCCGCGGGCTTAACCGTGCGGATAAGCTTGACCATCAACCTCCGCATTAAATTTCTGAGCGGTCACATGTGGTGGCTCCAATCGCCACCGTAACCGCCGTCCGTTATCTCCTGGGCACTGAAGTTCTGGTCGCGTGGAGTATGGGGGCTGGCCCCCTTTGCTGCCCAACCAAATTTAACTTAAACTTTAAATATGATATGTCACCCATACAGGTTAAGCGACATAGTGTAGGCGAGTTGGTTGGGCGCTCTTGCTTGCGGCGGTGAGGTCTGGGGTTTGAAACCCATGGACTCATCAAAATTTTAACATGCACTTGACTTTGGCCTAGGGCCATGTGGTAGCCTCCGAGAAGGCCACGTGGCGCCTGCTGATAGGCCCTCCAACCTTAATATAAAATAATTTTTACATAATATTTTTTTTTTTACAAAATTTTGCATAAGGTCAAATTGAGTCAAAGGTCAATTTTTGGAGGTTATTGGACGATTTAAAACCTCAATAACTTTCACATATGACCTTGGTTTTGAGAATTGTTCACGGTGCCAAAATCGCAGCAATGAGATCTTTCTGGTCATTTAGATTGCAACCATTTCTGAGCACTTCCATTTTTGAGAATTTTCTTAACTTGGACATGATCTCCTGATCACACCTCCCCATTGGGAAGCTTTTGGAACCAAAAAGCCTTCAATTACCTATTCAGAAGATGAGGGTACAAACTCCTCACCTTTTCCACCTCCATCCATTTTTTCTTACTTGATTTTATACCTTTAAGACCAATCCGAAGATAATCGACACTTCCCCTCTTCGAAGTGCGTGTCCTCCTGTCAAGGATAGCATCCTCTTTCAGCTCATCCAAATATTCTGGCGAGAAATCCTCTATTGATGGCAGCTGAATGCCACTTTCATGATCAACAATTAAAGGAGGTTCATACAAACGCAAATTTTCCTCATTCACAACTGAATACATTTGCATATATGAAGGAAAATCTAGTTGAAAAGCATTATTTCCAACTTGTTTAAGAATCTTGAATGGACCATAACGAATAGGCTTAAGCTTTTTACCTTCTCCTTGCATTCTTTCTTTGCTAATATGTAGCCATAACTCATCACCTTCTTGAAATTTATGATCAACTCTGTGTTTGTCATGCCTCTCCTTGTACTTGCCTTGAATTTTTTCAAGCTGTTCTTGAACCTGCTTATGTATGAGCTGAATTATTTCAATTAACATGTGAGCTTTGTCAATGTCACTATGCCCATCAATGGAAACATCCTTCTCAAGAATGAAATCTAAAGGTGACTTAGGAAAATACCCAAAACAAGCTTCAAAAGGTGAAGTATTTGTAGAAGAGTGCTTGGCCCAGTTGTAAGCATGCTGAATTTAACGCAAGTGCTCATCCCAAAGCTTGGGATGTGTTAGTGTCCCGTGATTTGGAAAATTGGTAAACCAAATGACAGGGTAACATCAGACTAGTCTTTGGAGTCCTAGGACCTAGCCTTCCTAGACTCAGAGAGGGCTCTCTCTATTATGCGAAGGATGTGAACTTGTTTGATTTGGATGATTGATTTTAGGCTAGTTGTTAAGTGTCGTTCTGTTGTTTGTTTTGGTTGGGGTAAGATGAATAAGTAGGATATGTGGAGTGAGAGGTTCTCAAATCAATTGGGCAATGAAGGCTATGAAATTATTGATATCTCGATAGTGAATCTGGGTACATCACAGGGAAAATCTAGTGTAGTCAATGGATCTTTAAGTTTATGTGTGAAGTGAAATGGACATTAAGTTTGGGAACCAAGGTAGGGAAAAGGGCAGTTAAGAATCCTTTGTCAACTACCTATGAACGGAGAGGTCTTAAATACTGATAAGAAAAATACACTAATCATGATATAGGGCACACCATTTGCTCAATGACAATACTTTTAGACTAATAAAAATTTAAGATAAACAATCCAGTGGAACAAGGAAGCAAGAGAACTATTCTAACTTCAATGATTCTACTTTCAAGGTTTGAAAACATAAAAGAGACAAATAACATTAATAAATGAAGAGGGAACACCTAAACATCATTCATTAAACTATAAATAACTTCGACACAAATTAATAAACATATTCAAAGGGAAAGATCGAAACAAGACCTCTTTGACTCAACCTATCAATCAATACATCAAAGAGAGATTTCAAGATGGAGTTTAGATAGCATTAAACAAGCAGGGATTACCATGAATCATGTTTATAAACTAGCATATTAATCCAACAATGAAATAGACAAGCTTAGGTGGGCCTAAGGAGCAATGAAGGATTTTTTTAAGCTAACCCAGAAGAAGAAAACATGAAAACATGAAAACAATAGCTAACAGGAGGACTGAGGTGCCTCAAGCAACATTTCTCATCATATACTTTTCTGAGCTATTGCAAAATAGAAATATGGACATATGGAAAACAAGAAAAAACATGAAAATATGAGAGATACATCAACATTAACTAAACTCAGGGATCCTACAAGCAAGCCTTCATCACCATCAATCAAGGCAATCCATCCACAAGCTCCACAACACTAAATTGTTCTTCAACTTTCAAAAACCATGTATTTCTCTTAGCACATCAACTTTGGAAACTATTTAAAATGAATCCTCATGCCTTATATAACAAGAAAGGAAGAGGAGAGCCAACTAGAGTATCTAGAAGCCTATTGGCCAACAAGAAATATCGTAAGTTGTCCTTGAGGCCTTGCAAGGCCCAAGGCACAAAAATATCTAACAAATATCTTTTTCGGCCAGAAATAGAAATTATATTGAATTTTAGGCCCTAAAAAGCATGTGAAAACTTTCCAAATGCACATTCTGCCCAGTCATCTACAGGAGTGCAACGCACTGTGTCAAACATTGAAATTATGCCAGGAGCGCAGCGCAGAAATAAGCCTTTTTGTAGCAGTGTTTTGGAGGCCTTCATGATGTTGGAAAAGGCTCCAAGATGGCTCGTTGGAAAGCCCTTGAAGTCTAATTTCCAGATATACCTTTAGTTCTTCAATCAGACCTCTACAAGTTTTCCAAAAAGTGAAAATTCCAAGACTGCCAGGAGCACAACGCATGCTCTGAAAAGTGGGCAGAAAGGTGGAAAAACGAGTGTTTTTTACCCTTTTAGGGGATCAAATAAACTCCAATTGAGCTGAAACTTGGTGAGAATACTCCTCTAATGATTGGGAATAAAAAAATATAAGCCTCTCCTCCCAAGGATGCCTTGGGAAAAAGTGCAACACAGGGTGCGCTGTGCTCCTAGCCTCAAAATTTGCAAAAAAACAAAATCTTGTTCAATTTCTCCCAAATTTGGTAGGTAGGAGCCTCATGGGTCCTTGGAGACCTGTAGAGAAGCTTGGGCGAAAATAGTAAGCCTATCTTGGTATTTTTCATCTTTTGGTGCTGGGCCCTCATTTTCGGCGGTTTTGAGTTTTTTCCTTGCAAAGTGGTTTCTTCGTTTATAGTGCTCAGTCATTCTTCTTTGCAAGTCCAAATATCTGTTGGCCTTCTCCAATTTTGTCTCAAGATGTATGTTGGCCCTTTCAAGCCATGATTCCCTGTTATGCTCAAATTCCATGGCAAGGAGTTCAGTGAGGGGAAATTATTGTGCTTGGGCTGATTCTTGCTCCCTCTCTTGCGCCAAAGCCTTTCTTAGACCCATAGTTATAGGCCTTTTTCTAGATTGACTCTCCTCATTCTCACTTTATTCATATGCAACCATGTACTCCTCCAACTTTACCTGTGCTCTTTGAGCCTCTTTCCGGTATTTGAGCGCCCTTGCTTCATAGATGGCCTACTGGCCAGTCATTTGTTTGTTCTGCATTTTTAAGAAATGAATGAGATCCTTAGCTCTCTCTAATTCATTTTCCAAATCCTTGATTTGTGCATTCTTTTCTTGTAGGAGAGAGTTTTCAATTCTTGCTCATTTTCCTCATCACTATCTATGTGAATGAGCTCGGATTCTCTCTCCTCTTCATGTTTGTCTTCTTCTTCTTTCACTTGTTGTTTACCTTTGTCAATCATTTTAGCTGAGGAGAATGGAATGGCCCCTTACCCTTTGGAAGTAGCAAACACATGCCTCTCTCTTCTTTGATAGGTAATGGGGAAAGGTATAGCAAGTTCTACTTGCGAACCTTGATCATTAGTGACCTTAGGACTTATTTTTTCCTTATGGATGATCTCTGTGTGTTCATTTCTCTTACCTTGCTCTTGACTGCCCTTTTGATAAGAATTCTCATTATCTCTCATGACATCATCACTGTTAAGACTTTTAGGACTGTCATCCTTTGTTTTTGTAATACTAGAGGTGTCTTTATCATTGCTAGGTATATCTTCATCTCTATGGTTTTCCTCTTCTTCATCTTTTGACCCACTGTATTCACTGTCTAACTCAGTCTTTGTATCACTGTTTGCACTGAGCTTGGTAGGGTCACTTTCTTTGGAATTATCATCAGCCTTTCCCTTACTATGAAGGTCATTTTCTTCTTCACTAGGTGAGTTCTCTAGGCTGATTTCTTCTTCATTGTCCTGTTCATCATCTTCATTACTTGGCTCATGATCTTCAATGTTTTTCCCACTGAAAACACTTTCAAACTCTGTTTCTTGGTTACTCTTGCCATCTTTGTCACTGTCATATTTGTCCTCTTTACTACTGACATATGCCTCACCTCTAATGTCCTTTGTATTTTCAGTGTCACTTTCTTCATTGTCTACTTCTTTTCCTTAACTGCCATTTATTTGTTGACTGTCACTAGGCTCATTGTTTTGGTATTTTTGTAGCTCACTGTTTTCCTCTTGATAAGCTGCCTCTGACCCTGTGTCCTTGGAGTCATCATATTGACCATTAGACCCACTTTTTTGGCCTTTTTTCTCATCATCTGGCTGATTTCTTTCTTCATTTTCATAATCCTCTCTCTCACTGCTTTCTTCATTTGCATCACTGCTTTTATCACTTTATTTTGCATAATTGCTTTCTTCTTGGCCATCTCTTCTTTCTTCTTGGCCATCTTCCTCTCCTTCACTGCTTTCTCCACTTGCATCACTTTTTTCTTATTTTTCATCATCCTCTCCCTCATTGCTTTCTTCATTTTCATCATCCTCAATACTTTCTTCTTTGTCACTGCCTTTATCACTTTCTTCTTCCTCTTTGCCTTTACCGCTTTCTTCATTTTCATCATCCTCTCTACTTTCTTCTTTGTCACTGCCTTTATCACTTTATTTTTCCTCTTTGCCTTTACTGGTTTCTTCATTTTCATCATCCTCTCCCTCACTTCTTTCTTCATTTTCTGATTTCTTAGGGGAAGGTGAATGAGGAAGGTCTACTTGAGGAAATGATTCATGTGAAGAAGATGAACCAAGGTTAGTGGAGGGTGATGGAGGTGTGTGAGGAGGAATTTGAGATGATGATGGCATACTTTGCAGAGGGATGGGATGTGGAGTTGTGAAATCATCATGGGCGATGAAAACCTCCCATGGGATGCCTTGTTGTTCTAGTTGGTGTGAGACAATCGCTTTGATGAGGGAATGATGAAAAAGGCTTGACATTTGTTGGGATGGAGGCCTCTTTTGCATGATGGAAGACATTTTCTCAATACTTTTGCAAAGGTAGTAGGGCACATGTAGTAGCTTGGTTTTGGTGAAGTGCATGAGGAGTCTTATGTGGTAGGAATAGAATCTGGAGAACCTACCCTCATAGGTGAAGTATTTGATAATGATCTTCATTAGGAGAGAATATATGTCTAATAGATGACATAAGGGGAACATGGTTTTGCAATCAGTTTGACAACTTGGTTTCAAGAATGGGCGATAGTTGCTTAGGTCCAGATGCATTTGTTTGAACCACCTTTCTCCTATGCAAGGTATTCCAGTGGCCCTAGAGATGGAATTGGTGTTTAGCTCAAATTTCACCCCAGCTAGGTATACTTGGTGGTTATGAAGTCTTAGGGCAAAGAGATTGGTCAATTGAGGGTGACTCTGGATCTTTTGCACTTTCTCACAAAATCCATAACATCCTAATTCTTGAAAACAAATAAATATAGTAGGAGAGGCTACCATCTCTTCAATGCTTATAGGTTCAAACCTATTTGGCTTCCCACTCCTGCTCTTCTGCCCTTTAGGCCTTTGGTTTGTATCACCACTGTCAACATTCTCTTCTTCAGACATTTTGTTTTTTATCCCTTCCCCATGATCTTTACAAAGAGTTTACACTACTTGTGGAATGATGTGGAAAGGGGTAAGGAGATGGTGAGGTTGCAGTGATGTCAATGGTTCTGCAATGTAGATAACACATATTCGTTTTAGGGTTCTACTTCCTTTTCTAAGCTCAAAATCCAACCTTATTTATAATGATACCCTTTATAAAAATAGGAATCAGAGGGAAAAACTTAAATACCTCTCAAATTATCTTCACAACTGAAGAAATTAGTTCAAAATATCTTGTGGGCAGGTTGGGCGCCTTCTGAATGCAAATCTGTGCAGGTCCTGAACGTGGGTAGCCTCTGCACAAGACTGCGTGCACCTCCTGCACAATTCAGGTCACCTTATAACTTGTAAGTGTGAACCTCCTACACACTGGGCAACCCTTGCACGAGACCTTTGTGCACCTCCTGCATGCTGGGTAACCCTTGCACGAGCCTGCGTGCACCTCTGAATGGTGGGAAACTCATGCATGAGACCTTCGTGCACCTCTTGCACGCTAGGAAACCCTTGCATGAGCCTGCGTGCACCTCTAAACGACGGGAAACTCCTACACGGGCCTTCGTGCACCCTTCGGGCGGATCTGAAACGGGCTGTCGTGCCACCTCCTACACACTGTCGTGCCACTTCTGCACGAGCTTACGGGTGGGTGCTGAACGTGGTGTCGGGTACCACCAGGAAGACAACAGGAGCGCAACACGCAGTTGAAAAATGCACAGGCAGTGCCTTCAGAAGCGCAACGCAGCTCTATAAGAGCGCATCGTAAGTTTTTTTGGCTCGAACCTCTGTTAGGATTTTTTTGGAAAGTTTGGAAACCCTTGACTGTTTGTTGCAAATGACCAAATGGAGCTGGGAGATGCTATTTGGGCTGCCTTTATACTGTTTTGAAAAAATTAAAAATACAAACCTACTTTTATAAGGTCATTTTGAGCCCTTTTTATTTAGCTAACCTTCGTTTTCTTTTGGCAGGTGGTGTTTTTTTTTTTTAAAGACAATGTTCTTGGTATTATCATCTCCTTTGGAGCTGGCACTTTCTTCAAAAACCTTGGCAACTGGTGGTTGTGATTTTTTTTTTTCCACCTTTTCATATTGAAACTATTTCCTCTCTGCTTGACCATTTGATGGATGTTGAACCTTTTGAGAATTCTGTGTCCTTCATGCTGATACCCTTTTCATATTTTTCAACTTTAGAAGGATGCTTTCAAAGTCCTCTGAAAAACCCTTTGTCTCTTTGATGGATTATCATGACCCTTGGCTGTAGTGAAAAAGAGATATGGTTTTACTTCATGGTGTTGATACATCCCTTTTGTGATTATTGCATAGATCTCTCACAGGAAAGTCACCTGTTGTGCTAAAAATAAGCTGTAACTCCACTAATGTTCTTTGTTATTTTGGCCTTTGCTGCATTGAAATGATGTTGTCCTATCAAACCTTAGAAATTATTCCCTGAATTTATCTTCTAATATTTGTGTGTAGTCATCAAGGAGGCTTTCCATTCTGTCTTTCTGTTGATTGATTCTTGGATTGGTGTACAGTGGTGCTTATGTGCTACTGTCTTCAGGACCTCATGCGTGGGCCTTTTGATGGGAAACACCTTGCAATAACTTGTTATGAGATCAAGATTCCCCTTGTGAACTTAGGCCTTTTGTATCCTTTACTTGCTGTGGATGTCCTTATGAGTCTCAAGCCTCTTACTTTGCATCTGTTCTGTGGTTGACCATTTATAAAGCATTCCTGCAGAAATGCTTGAACATGGGCAAACTATATTTTGTAGGCTTAATGCTTGATCAAGAGGATACCTTTGGAGACTTTTGATGTATTTGGATAATGATAAGTTTCACCCTTGTGTTCTCTTGAATTTCCTCTGAATATCTATGGAAATAGTGAATTTAGAACCATGACAGTGCATAACCTAGGAGAATTTATATGACTTATTTGGGATGTCCTTTGGAATAGGTTGTTTGATTGAAAAAGGTTGAATTAGGGTTTGGAGGTGGAAACAGGGTTTTGACACACTTTTATGCACTACTATTCTAGAAAACTAAACAACTTTGATTTATCTAAAGATCTCAGAAAATGAGTTTTGACATCACCATTGCTTGAGGCACTTGGTGAGTGGAGGAAAAGTTTGTGTTACTTGGTGAACCAAGGTGTGAAAATAGAGGGCTTAGGCAAACAAAGACAAAGTGTTATAGGTAGAGGAAGCAAGCATAGTGAGAGTGAGGGATATCAATCTATGATTTGATATTCTCAGAGCGATAGGATGGCCATGCCTTGACAAAGTAGCAAGATAGTGAAAAATTTATCCTAAGGGTAATGAAGGCAGTGAGATTTCTAGAACTCACAAGACTTTTATGAGTTTTGTTTCTAGAAATCTTGGACAAGCATTTAGTCATATAAATAGGTCGAATCACTAAGTTATACTTAGCTTGTCACTGATTACAGAGTTTCCACCCTAAGTTTAAATTTTGGAAGGATGAGTTAGCAGAAAGGTGTGGTTTATGAATTTTTGGTTTTTTATGGAATTTTTAGGCCTACTAGAGGCTAGTGGAGTCGCCAGGTGGAACTTGGTTGTTTTTGTGAATATGTAGCTATGGTCCACCACCAGTAACTAGGGAAAACCAATCCGGGAATTTTTTGGGGTTTTTCTGAGTTTTTATGTGCATCCTATGGTTTATTAAAGTGTTCTAAACATGTTTCATCACTTTGCTAAGGTGGCGACAACAAGAAGAGTTTACTCTAAATGATTTTATGGACTGCCTGCCTATGAGGTTTGGAAGAGTGTCCTACAACTGAGTCATCATTTTGCTAGGATGGTGAAACAACCAGATTCTACTCTTCTAAGTTTTATTGAGATTTTGAGAGTTCCTAAGGGATACCTAGGATGTTTTGACACAAAGTCCCACCGTGATCGCCATTATGTTAGGGTCTCGTGATTTGGCTGATTGGCAAGCCAAATGACAGTGTAACATCAAACCAATCTTTGGAGCCCAAGGACCTAGCCTTCCTGGACTCAGAGAGGGCTCTCTCTATATGTGTAAGGGATATCTGTGTGTTTGCTTATTGTGTTATGATTTTAGGCTAGTTATGAAGTAGGTTTTTTGGTTTTGGTTTTTAGGTTGTGAGGGATGAAACTGATCAAAGATATAAGATAGGTAAAAAGATGTCAGATCAACTGGGCTATGGGGTCGAAAAGGTCTAGAAAGCTATCAGACGGTGATACAAGGCTGTTGAAGGGCCGATTTGATTCGAGGTAAAAAGGATCTTTGGGAAAAATGGAACAAAATGGACATCAAGTTTGGGAACAACAAAGGATTTCAAGCATAACTAGTTTAATAGCTGACATAAACATGGTAGGGCAAACCATTAATCATGAGAAATGTAACTATAAGCTAATCAATACAATAGAAATAAGCATTCAAGCCATGCATAGAGATATATCACCCTCTAACTTTGGGAAATGGCTATCAGACTTTGGGAAAGAACACTTAAGAGAGACGAACAACTCAAACCAGTATGCCAGAACACCTAAACACAGTACTTCAAGTTATTGGGCACTTTGAAAACAAGATTGCATAGTCTTAGGCAAAGGGCAAGATCGAAACAAGACCTCCTTGGTTCAACAAATGACAATCTAATCAGTCAAAGAGAAATTTCATGGATGGAGCCATGGCTAGCCATTGGTAAGCAGAGCGTACCATAAATCATACTTAACACGCATCGAACCATAAATGAAATAAGCAAAAATATCCTTAAGTTATTAAAGAGCAATCAAGAATTCTTTAATGTGACTAAGGAAGAAGAAAACATGGAAGCTATGAAGAAACAGGAAATTTGAGGTGCCTCCAAGGGCATGTCTCAAATTTTTTCTCTACTGATCTATAGCAAGAAAGAAACATGGATTCATGAATGAAAACTAGAAAACAAAACAAAGAAAGAGACACTATACCATTCTACCAAGTCATGGAATCCAACAACAATCCTCTTTCATCATCCAAGAACATCCAAGAGACTATCCAAAAGCATGAGACAAGTATTTCTTCCAAAGCTTATATAACCATATATTGCTTCTATCATCAAGTTCAACCTTGTTTACAATGAAAGCCTTTGGAATATATAGGCTCAAGTGAGGAAAACCTCTTAGTTCAATTTTCCCTCTCATTGGCCTATCCAAAATATCTAATCTTGTCCTTGAGGCTTTGCAAAGCCCAAGGCACAAAATATCTCATAAAATATCTAAAAAATGCTAAAAGAGGGAAATAAATTGACTTTTCATAACTTCTCATGTGAAAAAATAGCTAAACGCACATGAGGAAAAAGTAGTTTTTAAAGGTTCATTTTTTACAAAAATACTCAAAAAATACATCAGCAAAAGGTCCCCGACTTGCCGACAACTTTTGGTAGCCTTCTCGACGTCTAAACGAGGCTCATGATAGCTCGTTGGAAAGCTCTAAGTGTCTAATTTCTGGAACAACTTGATTTTTCCCAATATGATGCTTGGAAGTTATCCAAAAATAGGCCTGTGTGTAAAAAACCAAAAAATAAGGTTTGCTGATAGACTGGGCAGAGTGTAGAAAAAGCGAGCATTTTTCGCCATTTCGGGGGAGCAAATGATCTTCAACTGTCTTGAAAATCGCTAAGTGTGTGCTCCTGAAATTATGGCATCCAATGATACCATTCTCCTCCTTTGATGATCCCCCAAACTGAAATGGCGAAGCCCATGAGTTTTGGCCAAAAACCCAAAAATGCCAAAAAACCAAAATATGTCGAAAAACGCCCAAAATTGGTGAGCATGACCCTCAAGGGTTCTCAGAAACATGTTGTGAAGCAGAGGAAAAAATATGAAGTCCTGATGTGTCTTTCCTCACTTTTCGTGCCGGGCGCTTCCCTTTAGCCTCCTTGAGCTTTTCTTGAGCAACCTTCAACTTGCGCCGGGCAAACTGATTTAACTTTTTATAATGCCTCGTAATTCTTCTTTGAAGGTCTAAATCTCTATTTTCCTTCTCCAATTTCTTCTCAAAGTGGTCATTTACTCTCTCAAGCCATGCCTCCTTATTGTTCTTTATCTCCTGTTCAAACAATGCAGTGAGAGGAGTAGATTGGAGAAGGGCTTTTTCCTCTTCTTTTTGCTTCTCAAGGGCCTTTTTAAGCCCCATGGTTCTAGGCCTCTTTCGCCTAGGCTGATCTTCGCCTTCACTTTCATTGAACTCACCCATGAGTTCTTCCAACCTCGCTTGGGCTTTGGAGGCCTCCTTCTTGTACTTGGTCGCTGTGTCTCATAAACATCCATATGGACACTCATTTGCCTATTTTGGATTTGCAGAAATTGATTGAAATTCCTTTTCCTATGAAGATCATCCTTCAAAGCATGAATTTGGCCTTCTTTATGGATTAAGAGGTATTCTAGAATCCGGGCCTCATTATCACTATCATCTCTTTGGATTGGGATGATGTCGAATGCACTCTCTTGTTCATGACTACCTTTTTCCTTACCCTTCCCTTTGCTTTGGGTGGCTATTCTAGTGCTCTTCCTCCGAGGCAAATCAATGATGGGCTTCTTTGGCAATTTTTCTTTACTTCGGAGGGCCCTTGTCACATTTGGAGTGATAACCCTAGGCACTCTCTTCTTTGCTGTTCGGGGCTTGGCCTTTTTAGGAGAAGAGGGCATGGCCCCTTTACCTTTGTCGCCTTGCTTATCTTCTTTTTGAGTTTTTTTTTCTTCCTGAAGAGGTTGTTGTTCCTAAGGAGGCTGTTGTGTATCATCTTTTGGCTGCCCTTTCTCATCGCTGTCATGTTGCTCCTGTTTGGCACTATCATGTTTCCCCTGTTCAGTCTCTTTTGGCTGCCCCTGTTCATCATTATGTAGCTGCTATGTGTCCTCATAAGGCTGTTGTTCACCCTCATCACTTTCATGCTGCCCTTACTGCTCTGTCTCACCCTCACTGTCATGCTGCTGTTCAGCATTTTCTTCCTCCTCCCCTTGTTGTTGTTCATCATCACTGTGATGCTACTGTGTGTCATCATAAGGTTGCTCACCCTCATCATGAGTCTGTTGTTCTTCATACTGCTGCCCTTCATCCTCTTCCTTGTCATCATGATTATGCTCTTTCCCTCTTCAGGTTCTTCTGCTTGCTCTGTGGTAAAATTGAGTTTTTTAGGAGTGCGTCTGCTAGAGGAAGGTGAAGGATGATGAGTAGGAGGTTTAGGGGCTGTATGGACTGGAGGGATAGTGGAAAAATCTGGATGAGTGATGAAAACATCCCAAGAGACCTCCCTCTTCTCAAGCTGATGAAGGATGATGATTTTGATGAGAGAGTGATGGAAGAGACAGGCTATTTGCTGTGAAGGAGGCTTCTTCTGGACAGTGGAGGCCATTTTCTCAATGCTCTTGTGTAAGAAGAAAGGAAGATTTATCAATCTGGCCCTAGTAAAATGCATGAGCAGTCGAATGTGATAAGCATAGATTCAAGAGAATCTTCCCTCAAAGGTGAAGTACTTCATGATAATCTTCATGAGGGGGGCGTAGCTGGCTAAAAGATATGAGAAGGGAAAATAGAAGGACATGACTCTCTGTGCTCAGGCTTTAGAAAGGGCTTGTAATCTTCTGAGTCCAAATGGCTTTGCTTAAACCATTTCTCACCAATATAGGGAATTTTAGTGGCCTTGGAGATGGATCTTGGGGAGAATTTGAAGTCAAGTCTTGCCAACTGGAAATTCTTGTCTCGGAACCTCAAAGCGCATAGATGTGTTAAAGGAGAGAAACTCTTGACCTCTTGCACCCTTTGACAAAAATATAAACACCCAACCTCATGGAAATTGAACAAAACTGATGGGTGTGCATTCAATTCTTCAGTGGAAATAGGTTCATATCTCTTATGCAATCCAATCCTACTATCCTGCATGGGAGGCATCTTGTTATGGATGCTCTCTGCAAAACCAAAATGCCTCAAAAAGGATTTCAAGAATGTTTTTTCAAACAAAACTCTGTCTTCTTTGTAAATTAATGTTTTGATCAAGGCAAATTTGTTTCAAATGCTATGTGAGATTCTTCTGTGATATTAGGTCTCTGTTCCTCCCAAAACACTACCTTTTCTCCCTTTGTATGCCAATCAATCAATTTTTAATGATGAGCACACAGTCAAACAAAAGACACACACAGTCAAAGTGATTTTCGGTGTTTGGATAAGGTCATAGGGTCCTTGGTGTTTTGGTGACAACAAGACAGCCTTGTAGCAGACAAAAAACAAAAACTCCTTACAATCAACACACCCTCCTTGTACCTCACTGTTTCTCACACCCAGTTTTTGACAAAAACACCTTTGAATTGCAATGGCAGCTCTACTCACTAAAGTCTGTTTTATGAACAAAAAGGCAGCATTGACTTTGCTCTTCACTACACAAAGACTTTTGAAAATGACAAAGCAATTTGTGTATGATCTCTATAGTTAAAGTAGGCTCACTGTTCCACTTTTCAAACCCTGTTTTTCTCCCTTTAAATAGTGCCTCCACCTGAAAATGTTTCCATCATACACTGAGCTGACCAAGGTTTACTTTTCCCTATCACAGTTAGGGTACTTTCAACAGTTTTCTAGAATTCTACTGCTGGGTATATCTTGACTAGTTGGTTTGTGCCTCTAGCACTGTATTGAGGGAAGTTTTAAGGCCTTTTGACATCAATATAAAAACCCACCATTTTTACTGTGTTCACCTTGGGCATTCAAAACCACAGAAATTTCGAGTTTTAAATAGAAAAACCAACCCTCCTTTCCACTGTAACAAATTTCTTTGAAATACTCACAAATCACCTTGACTTTCACCAAGACTTTCACTATTTCAAACACCATTTAACAACTTGATCATAGCAAGGAAATGAAAATACCTTTAAAAATGGATGGTAGCCCTTTGGTTTAGGAATTGAGCAACTTCGGGACTGGTTGGAGGTGCTTTGATCGTTTAAAACATGCTCGGCACGTTCAACAGGGAAGGCGCCGCGCAATAGAAGGTTGTCGGGTCACCATCAGACCGTTGTGACCGGCGCCTACAGGCGCGCCGCGCGATAGTGTATCCTCCTTGTAAAAATGCACCTAAATGCACCACGCAACAATACAGGTGTGCCGCGTAGTCTTTAAGCCTGAAAAACCCTGTGAATTTGCTCAAAACTTCTTTCTTCGGTCTCGTAAACAGTAAGAGGTGTGTTTTTTGCGCTTTGGAATTTCAAAAATATATTTGCAACGGTCCTTAACTCCGTTTGAAAGTGAAAAAGCCAAAGTACCTTTGAGTTTGACTTGTGAGGGTTCTGAAAGCTTCTCTCTTTAAACCAATGCCTTTGTTTATTTGAAAACACAACCACAGGGATTTTGAACGGGCTATAAGGGGCCCATACTCTAAATAACGTTGGCAAAAGGCTGTGCATGCTATTTTTAACAGCTTGGATTGATATGAACCTATTTACTCATAAGAAAAAACATTCAAGGGCCAACTCCTTTCACTGTTTGCTTATAAAAGAGGGAAAAATGTCTCTCCTCTGCCTACATTTGCTTGTCAGAGGGAAACTTGGCTTAACACCACATAGTGACAGTAGATTCATTATTTAACATGCCTTTCTCTTTGATTTTGAGGTGAAACCTAGTTGTACTAACCTGAGCTTTACTATTATCGGTCTACTGTCCATCAAGAAGGACATTTTTTCTAAAAAACTTTTCCTCTACTCAAAATGTATCGGCAAGGTATCTTTGACCTCTTTTATAAGGAGCAGGCTTTCATTTGAAGCAGTGGCATGCTTTAATGGTTTTGAATTTTGTTCCAGAACCTGAAACACATGCCAAAATACTTCTTGCATTTTTATGAACATATGTGTTTAGTTGTAATGCCTCTTTGGGAAAACTGACCTCAAATTGCCTTCTGTCCACTATGATGAGTCATTTTGAAAGAAAATTCTTTATGAGTAGGAAGGACAATACCCTTTGAAAAGAAATCATCACTCTTAGGCCTGTGTCATGACTCATCTCTCAACCACTTATCAACTCTGTTTTGTTTATAAAGGAACAGGGACTAAATGTTAAGCCTGTTTATCAAGGAGATGAGCTTTTTGTAGCTTTTTAAGGAAATCACACCCCTTAGCGAAGTTTGTACACTTCTTGGCTCCAGACTGTGTTGAAAACAAACTCTGATAGGAGATAAGCCAGCCTTTTTGATAGTTATCGTACTCATGCTTTCCCTTTGTTTTTTACATGATTGCCATGTTCAGAAGCTTTTAACTGTCTCCTACTGTTCTTACAATTTGTCTCTCAGTCAGTGAAAACCCTAAAGTCAATTACTGCTCTAGCCCTCTGCTTATAGATGAAGGAGGCCTATTTTGACAAATGTCTGGTTTCCTTTCAAATTCTACCTCAACCAAATGAATAATGTTTGATGAATCATACTGATAGTGGCTTTCTCTTATACATGATGGCAGAAGTTAGTTTGAGCCCAAGACCATTTGACTCTTTTGGCCATCTGTTTAACAATCTTTCTTCAATGATGATGAAGCTATTAGTTTCACATTGTAACTCAAATAATAGTGAACTCATGCAAATCATTTTTAAAGCCCACTGCTTTGCCTCTGCCTTTAATCATCATTTTACGTCAGAAACCGTTAGTTGCTGTCTCACTGTAACCAAAGTTTGTCTTCACAATTAGTGAAAAACTTAAAAACAAACTTTACCTTTGGCCCTCTGCTTATAGATGAAGGAGGCGCTTTTAGTCTTAAACCCTCTACTTATGAAATGAAGGAGGTTCTTCAGTCTTCAAACCCTCTTCTTATAGATGAAGGAGGTTTTTCAATCATGTCATATCATCAGCCTTTTGACATTGTTATTTTTCCTTTCACTGTCCTTTCATGCTTTGATTGTGATCGCAGGAGCTTAATGAAACAATTCTCTGTTCTGTAGCTGCATCCCAGGCTCAAGATCACATTGAGAAGAAGTTGTCTTCTCATGTGGAGCCAAATATTGTCTTCTGGGATGCTGGTATGCCTTTGTCCTTGAAAGATCCATTAAAACACTGTAAAAAACACCTAACATCAGTTTGACCTATGCTACATGTATTGCTGAGTCTTGAGGGTGTATTAGTGGTGCGACCTAGGGTTGTAACCAACTTTACTTGTAGAATGGGGGGTCTGTTATGACTGGTATGTAATAGATAGAGGTTATTTGGCTTTAGGATAGTTTGCCAAGGGAGAAATGCCTAAAGCGCCACTACCTAACTTAGGGGAGACTTTTTGGATAGATTTGGATTGTTTCTTTAGAGCTGATGGGAAAACTAGTATGACTGAGGCTAGATGGGATTTGATAATGAGGTTTCATCTCGTCATGGGCAGACTGAAAGGTAAGAGGGCAAAAAATTTTATGGGTGTTTTCCAGCTGGCAAATTTGACAATTTTTAGATCAGCTGCTAGAAAACTTGGCCGTTACAACTAGTCATCACCAACAAGTGAAAAATATTGATGACTAACACAAGCATGAATAAATGTGTTAAGGTTGAACATTTTCAAAATCATTTGATCGAAGGCCAATGATGTGAACCTATTTTCAGACACAATGAACTTGCCATTTAGGAATGCAAACTCTGATCTACTCAAAAGAAGTTTCTAAATTTCCTTCTCGCATAATGATTTGAAGTCGACAGTAAGCGATTTGTCGAAGGAGGGCCATGATGATTCCCACATCATTGACATGAAACAACAGATATATTAAGATGATACAAGTGATTTTGGATTGCAATAGAGGAGTTCATATAAGAAAAAGATGTTTGAAAAAAAGGAATTCTCTTGAACATATTGGTGAAATGACTCCGAAGTGTGGCATCATTTGACTCAAATAGGATCATAGGTCATGTTGACAAATTTGGTAATCAAATGAGAGGAAAATGGATTTCCAAAACCCATGGAGGTAAAGTGACAAATGTAGGATGTCCCCAACCCAACACGAATTGTAGATGAGTGCCATGTTCCAGAGCGACAAGCTACCCACAATACACATAGGATGTTTACTTCCAATTTTCCCTTGTTATTGCTAACGAGTACCTCTTTATTTTTTACTAGCGTGAAGAGGATAACATATGTTGAGTTTTTTTGCTCATAGAGATAGCCTTGAGTTTCAAATTATGAGTGCATAGGATATATTGAAATCAGAGGTTATATGTAGATGAGTTTAAGGGTGCCTCTCACATAATATTGATAAGGAGAATAATGATTGTGGTGGTTTAAAAATGGTGAAGGCTTTGGAGTCTGATTCATGTGAGTTACCATATACTGTGAGAGGGCTCAGGAAGCTGTATGGCTGGGTGGCTTTCAAATGGGCCAAGTATGAAACAATGGGCATAGGCTTTCAAAATATGCAGAGGTGTTGAGAATGAATAGAGGAGGAACCCGCGAGAGACAGGATCAAAAGTCCTAAGAATTTGTATCCCGTGAACTCATAAGAAGCGGACGTAGGTGGAATGTGACCAACAATAGAGATTCATGGAGCGCGAATTAAGGGAGCATAACAAATTTAACACATGAGCGTTATACATACATGAATTCATAGGTAAAAATGCATACCACCGGTAGCTACATTACACAAATAATCAAAGCTGCAGAACATTGAATGATGATTATAAATAAATAGGAGATGAGTGATAAACAAGAGAATACAGATACATACTACTCATTGCTCCATCTAGAATCCAAATAAACAGCGTTTTATATCATATTATGTTCAAAACAGCTCTCCCAAATATGTGTCTCAGAGCATAAAGAGCACAGTCATACAGAACTATAGCAAAATTTCTCCAAAATTCAGAACCTTTCTTTCATCTCCGAACTCTCTACATATAGAGTTCTCCTTGAGGGTTTACAACTGACTAATCATTCATGATCAACCCACATATGTTAAAATCAAAATATCCTAACTGACTTGTAGAGCGTGCATCAAGAAATCACTCCCATGATCATAAAATCAAAACAAAATCATGTGAAATCAAGATTTCACCAAAAAAACATCATAATCAAACAGTAAAAGAAAAACATAGTTGGCCAGGGAGGCCAAATCCTAGAATCTTCAAAATGGGGCAGCGAGGAGTGGTTGTGAATAGGTGGGGAGTCTGGCTTCCATCACATGACTCCACCTGCTGTGGGAAGCCTCTACTCCCTCGTTTTCATGATTCACATTTACCGTTATGAAACGACCAGTCATGCCACGCATGCCTACCTTTTTAGCGGAGATTTCCTGGAAAAACTGAATTAACCATAGTTGTGCTTGTTCCGCCAAAAACCCATGTTGTGCTTAACTTGCAAAACCAGAGACTGGGCTTCAGAAGGGGGCTTGTGAAATTAACAATCAGCGGTATGGTTTAACACTAAAAAGGGTGGGACAAAGGCTGTGGAAGGGCTATAGGCGATGCGGCAGGATGGAGGTGGGTCCCAACTTATATCGCAAATCGCAAGCCGGGGAGTTTATTTATGAGAAGCGGAGGGTAAATTTTAAAACTTGCGATGTGCAAAGTGCAACGGGCGGAAAGGTGGCATGGCAGAACGGAGGTGGGGCCCAACTTATATCACAAATCACAAGTCTAGGAGTTTTGTTATGAGCAGTGAAGGGTAAAGCTTATAACTTGCAATGTGTGAAGTGCGACAGGAAAAAAGGCAATGTGGTAGGATGGAGGTGGTGCCCAACTTATATCGCAAATCGCAATTTGGGGAGTTTAGTTGTGAGAAGCTGAGGGTAAATGTTAAAACCTGCAAAGTGCGAAGTGCGATGGTGGAAAGGCGACATGGCAGAATGAAGGTGGGGCCCAACATATATATAAATTCACAAGTTGGGGAGTTTAGTTATGAGAAACAGAGGGTAAATGTTAAAACTTGCGATGTGTGAAGTGCGATGGGCAGAAAGGCAACGTGGCAAGACAGAGGTGGGGCCCAACTTATATTGCAAATTGCAAGTCAGGGAGTTTTGTTATGAGCACTGAAAGGTAAAGGTTATAACTTGCGATGTGTGAAGTGTGATAGGTAGAAAGGCGATGTGGCAGGATGGAGGTGGGCCCCAACTTATATCGCAAATCGCAAGTTGATGAGTTTTTTTATAAACAGTGAAGGGTAAAGGTTATAACTTGTGATGCACGAAGTGCGACAGGCAAAAAGGCGACGTGGTAAGACAGAGGTGGGCCCCAAATTATATCGCAAATCGCAAGTAGGGGAGTTTAGTTATGAGAAACGGAGGGTAAATGTTAAAACCTGTGAAGTGAGAAGTGCGATGGGCGGAAAGGTTGGCAATGCGAAAAGGTAAGTGGTAAGTTCCCATTCCTCCTTTGACTATGGGGTGTCCGCCTGACCCGTGCTTGGAGTGTTTAGCTTTCACTTCGGCCATTCCCGCTCTTCATTTTCTTAGCTCTCCATGTGGCCTTATCGTTCATAAAAACCATAGGCCAACATTGTCTCCATCTAGGAACAACGTGTTGTTCTAAGTGCGTTGAGAACCTGCAGACCTAAATGTCTGTGCTTTATTGGGTGCATGGAGTCGTAAATGCATACTGTAAATCTGAGCTGAAACTGCAACTGAGTTGTGCACTGCAAACTATCAAAATGGAAATCATTGTCGCACCTTGAAAATCTTGAATGCTAAAATCTACCCATGCTGAAACTGAAATCTGAAACACACTTGAAATAAAAACTGCAAAGCAATCTGAAACTAAAATTGGAAAGTTGCTCATAGAACTGAACTTATTTTCACACCTAACTACCCTAATCTGCTGGAATTACTGCTATTCTAAATAATACAATAATGCCAGTGTAACCAGGCAAGTAACTGCTCTAATAAATTTTTTCTTTCATTGTTTTTCGCCAAAATCAAGAATGAACCTGTTAATGGTATTTGATAGAAATTCCCAGCATGATCTTCATTGCAAGGATATTGGTAAACCTAAACAACAAAAGAAATGCTAAAAATGTGTGGTGGCTTTGTGATGAATAATTTCTCAATATAGATATCCACTGGATCAAGATACACTTGACATATTTCTACATATGCTGACCCAATGGATCCAACCTCATAGCTTGGTACTGCACATGTGTTCTCCATGTCTTCAAACAACTCGGAACATATTTTCATTTTATCTGATGAATTTTGTATCGATACTTCTACTGAACCAGACAATAGGGTAGACTATCTAATCATATCCATATCGTAACAGCTTTTGAAATTATTACGTGTGCATGAAAACTGACTCTGAAAACTCCAACCATCCAACGTATCAATTATTGGGTCATGAAGTGCTTTAGATGACTGTAGTGTTGGTTCCACTGACATCTCATGATTTTTCCTGTGATTATCAGCCAAAATGTGACCAAGATTCCCTTTCACAATTTGAGATGAAGTAAAGCATAAAGATAGAGAATCAAACTAGATCAATTCTTCCTCTGTTTTAAACTTTGTCTCTCCGTTCAGCAGGTTCACTTCCACATTAACTACAATATTTTTCATTTCTTTAAGGGTTGCAGTGTCCCTTTCTCTTACTTGGAATGCCATCTCTGGATTAAAGGAATTTGGGTAGTGCAAGAGAGCTACTCCTAGGGGCGGTCTTATATCAGCATGCATTGAATGACACACCTTATTGAACCTAGTTGAAAAATATTGTACTGTCTCCCCAGGTTGTCTTTTTAAATGTCCATACTCTTCTAGGATAAGAAAGACATTTCCCATGATTACCCATCGACCTAGGAAAACTTGCACGAATTGATGAAAAATGCTCATGCTAGCAACTGGAAGATTCTCAAACCAATTTTTAACTTTATCTTGTATTGAAAAATAATTTGAGAGATTCTCTTCATCATGCAAATCTGATTGGTCTTTAATCTCTAAAGGAAACACTACTTGTTGAGGATGTTATTGTGGATCTAGATAATTAAACTCTGCTGCCTCTATTTCTGGATCACCATACTGTTGTTGATTTTTAGCGTTGTCCTCTGGGAAACACTCCAGCTCTTCCTCTTCTTCATGGAGGGTAATCTCACCTCCCTCTTCATCAGAATAGGCTAGGAACTAGTTTTCTACATGTGGTCCAAAAACCACCATGGGTCGTTCTTCTTGGAGATTAAAGGGTGTGGGCCCTTTTTTTGTAATGGCTTCTTTGAATTTCTCATAAGGATGGTTGGGAAATTTCAAGGGTATAGATGTGGACTTCTCATTTTTGGGAGGATCAGCTTCTTTCTTTGTGAAAGTGGATTCAGTGGCCTTATGAGGGGCTCACTCTTCTAATGGATTCTTCCCTATACTAGCAGGACTAGGAGGGGTTTTTTCTCTCTATATTGACCCTTGATTTTGTTCTTGCCCTCGAGTTCTCTTTCTGAAGGACCAAAGGTCATACTTCTTGTGGAGTTGAGCCTGCATGAAATCCACGAACTGTCTGCAGTAATTTTCAATATCTTTATCTTTTGGAGGGACTTCCTTCTCTTCTTTCTCCCCTTGCAAGATGATTTCACCCTCCTCATCATCAGAGTAGGCGAGGAATTGATCTTCTTGGTTGTTTTTGACTTCCTCGGCATGTCCCTTCACTTCTACCTCCAAGTACAGAGGGGGTTGAATGTGGTTTTGTTGTTTCTTCCTCTCCCGTTGCAACAACTACAAATGGGGCTTCCGATATTGAGGATTGAACCCCCAGTTAGGAATCATTTGGTTGGGATGAGGAGGGGAATTATTAGCCTCCAATTAATGCTTAATCAACTTATTTGAAAGGTTCTTGATTAGCTTATTCATTTCTTCCATTCTATACTCTTGTCATTCCCTCTCTTGATTTGAAGTAGAAGCCTCCTCCCTGTTCTTTCTTCTGGCTTCATGTTCTGTCTTCCCCTTGAATTTACCAGTAGAAGAAAATTTTTCTTCTACCTCCAATGCATCAAACTGGAACTGATCCAGAGATGTAGATTTTATTTCTCTTAGGGTGACCCCAAACTCTGGTTCGAAATCTCCTGCGAAGACCACCTTAGCAGCTGCTTGGAGAGACTTTATTTCAGCAAGAATATTATTATAGAGTTTATTGAACCTCTTTATGAATTTTGTCACATCCTCATTGTGTCTCCTTTTTAGATCATTTAACTCGGTGAGAACATATCCATGGTCCCTCTTTTCTCCCCATTTTAATGTGAATAAATTATCAATTTCTTCCCAAGTGTGGACTGTGTTATCAGCTAGAGACTTGAACCACTTCCGAGCTTCTCCATCCAAGGATTGGACGAAAATCCTTAACACCAGATCTCAGTGCCCTACATTCAAATTCTCAGCAAAGGCGCATAAGTTTTAAATATTTCTCTATGCAAAATTATTATCTTCCCCGGTGAATCGAGGCAGGAGCTTTAGATAATCTTGTGGCATGTAATTCAGTATTTTAGGTAGAAATAATGGAGCATACTTGTTGAGGAGGAAACCAAGTACAACCATGAGGGGAAGTGTTGGTAAATTATGAGGATGCATTGGCTGATGTATAACAGGTATTTGGTGAGTAGAGGTTTGGATATTTTTCTGTAAAAATCTTTGGAGTGTTGCAACTTCTTTAACTTCTTCAGCCTCGGGAGTAGAGTGCAAGGGAGGTAGAGAAGTATCAGTGGATTCGGCTTCATCTTTTATGGCTGAACTGGCTAAAGCAGAGGCTTCTGGAGAATACCCAAGTACATGGGCTGTCGAGCCAAGACCATAGATGTAAACTTTCTGAGATGAGGAAGATGAATCTTCTATAGAAAATGAGGGTAGGTCAGCCTAGCTAGGTTGCTTCTCCTTCCAGATTCTCTTAAATATGATCTTTTTGGTGTCATATACAGAAGGGGTTCTCTGCTAGGAAGTATATGATCGAGTATGAGGCCTTTTGTAAGCCAGGATTACAACTGATTTGAACTCTGATAACAGTGGAGTCACCAAGGTGAGGGCTATGCAACTCTCAACCCTTCGTGCCAGGGAAAAGATTTTCTAATTCGTCCCCAGCAACAGCGCAAAAAAGATGTTGTAGCTCCTAGAGACAGCCTTGAGTTGAAAAATACCAATGCCTAGGACATCTTGAAATCAAAGGTTAGATGTAGACGATTTTAAGGGTGCCTCTGATAAAATATTGATAAGGAGAATAATGATTGTGGTGGTTCAGGAATGGTAAATACTTTGGAGTTTTATTCATGTGAATTACCCTATACTACGAGAGGGCTCGGTAATTTGTATGGCTGGGTGGCTTTCAAATGGGCCAAGTATGAAACAATGAGCAGAGGCTTTCAAATATGCAAAGGTGTTGAGAAGGAACAGAGGAGGAACCCGCGGGAGATGGGCTTAAATGTCTTAAGAATATGTATCCCATGAACTCAGAGGAAGTGGATGGAGGTTGAATGTGACCAACAATAGAGATTCATGGAGCTTGAATTAAGGGAGCACATCAAATTTAACACATGAGCGTTATACGTACACGAATTCATGGATAAAAAAGCATACCACCGATAGCTACATTACTCGAATCATCAAATCAGCATAACATTGAAAGAGGATTATACATAAACAAGATATTATTGATAAACAAGAGAATATAGATACATACTACTCATTGCTCCATCTGGAATCCAAATAAACAGTGTTGTATATCATATTATGTTCAAAACAACTATCCCAATTATGTGTCTCATAGCATAAAGAGAACAGTCATACAGAACTATAGCAAAATTTCTCCAAAATTAAGAACCTTTCTTTCATCTTCGAACTCTCTACATATAGAGTTCTCCTTGAGGGTTTACGATCGACTAGTCATTCATGATGGGCCCACACATGTGAAAATCAAAATATCCTAACCGACTCGCAGAGCGTGCATCAAGCAATCACTCCCATAATCAGAAAATCAAAATAGAATCGGGTGAAATCGAGATTTCACCAGTAAAACATCATAATCAAATCGTAAAAGAAAAACATAGTTGGCCATAGAGGCCAAATCCTGGAATATTTCAACTGGGGCGGCAAGGAGTGGATGTGAATAGGTGGGCAATATGGCTTCCATCACATGATTACACCTATTGTGGGAAGCCTCCACTCCCTCGTTCTCATGATTCACATTAACCGTTATGAAACGACCAATCGTGTCACGCATTCCTGGCTCTTTAGCAAATATTTCCTAGAAAAATTGAATCAACCATAGTTGTTCTTGTTACGCCAAAAACCCATGTTGTGATTAACTTGCGAAACCAGAGACTGGGCTTCAGAAGGGGGCCTATGACATTAACACACAGCGGGACGGTTTAACACGAAAAAGGGCGGGACAAAGGCCATGGAAGGGCTATATGCAATGTGGCAGGACAGGGGTGGGGCCCAACTTATATTGCAAATCACAAGTCGGGGAGTTTAGTTATGAGAAGTAGAGGGTAAATGTTCATTAGGGGAATTTTAAGGTCTAAAATGGGCCTCCTAAGGAAAAGGTACAATTAAAATTCACTTTATGAGAACCAATCAAATTTTATGGGATGACATCATCCCTAATGGTTGAGGTGGCATTGCTTGAGTTAAAGGTACTTACTTGTCACATTATCAATGGTGGATAAAAACTCATGGTTAACCATGGTAGTGCTCTAAGTACTTTTAAAGTCAAAGTAAAGTACTCATAATAGATGTCATTTCACACTTTTTGAATAAAAATATATTATTTTCATTTCATATTTCTTGAAATAAACAATGCATATCCCTATACATTTATTATATTATATTATTTTTTATATAGTATATTAATTACATGTTATTACACAATGTAAATAATATAAATTTTAATTAATAGCATATAATATAATTAAGAATTTATAAATTTATATTTATATTTTATTTTAAGTTATTTAAGTACAAAGGACAAATACATTAGTTGTTCAATGATAATGACTTTTTTTTGAAAAGCTCATTCTTATTTATAATCACATCAATACAATTTTTTTATTAATTTTTGTTTTCGTACAACTCTTGAATTGAATTTAACTATGGTTACATGGATTGTGGTGCAAAAAGTGAATTGCAAATTCATAAATATTATTTTATTGGTTTAGACATTATTTTATTATTTCCTTAGGAGGCCCATTTTAGACCTCAAAATTCCCCTAATGAAAAATTGCAATGTGCGAAGTGCAACGGGCGGAAAGGCGACGTGGCAAGACGGAGGTGAGGCCCAACTTATATCGCAAATCGCAAGTCGGGGAGTTTGTTATGAGTAGTGAAGGTTAAAGGTTATAAATTTCAATGTACGAAGTGCGACGGGTGGAAAGGCAATGTTGGAGGATGGAGGTGGGGCCCAAATTATATCGCAAATTGCAAGTCGGGGAGTTTAGTTATGAGAAGCGAAGGGTAAATGTTAAAACCTGTGAAGTGCGAAGTGCGATGGTGGAAAGGTGACGTGGCAAGATGGAGGTGGGGCTCAACTTATATCGCAAATTGCAATTCGAGGAGTTTAGTTATGAGAAGCAGAGGGTAAATGTTAAAACTTGCGATGTGCAAAGTGCGATGGGCGGAAAGGTGACATGGCAGAACGAAGGTGGGGCCCAACTTATGTCGTAAATTGCAAGTCGAGGAGTTTTGTTATGAGAAGTGAAGGGTAAAGGTTATAACTTGCGATGTGCGAAGTGTGACGGGCAGAAAGGCGATGTGGCAGGATGGAGGTGGGGCCCAACTTATATCGCAAATCTCAAGTCGGGGAGTTTTGTTCTGAGCAGTGAAGGGTAAAGGTTATAACTTGCGATGTGTGAAGTGCAACAAGCGGAAAGGCGACGTGGCAGGACAAAGGTGGGGCCCAACGTATATCGTAAATTGCAATTTGGGGAGTTTAGTTATGAGAAGTGGAGGGTAAATGTTAAAATATGTAAAGTTCGAAGTGCGAAAAGGTTGGCGATACGAAAAGGTAAGTGGTAAGTGTTTGTTCCTCCTTTGACTACAGGGTGTCCACCTGACCCGCGCTTGGAGTGTTTGGATTTCACTTCAGCCAATCTCACTCTTCATTTGCTTAGCTCTCCATGTGGCCTTACTGTTCATAAAAACCGTAGACCAACATTGAGCATGTAAGTTCATTCTTCGTATGAATCCATCCTAGTAATTTTAAGAAGCCCTAGGAAGGAGGAACTCGGTCCTGTCATGGTGACAAATCCTTTGTCGTTTAATCTTTAACGAGTCCAACGAAAGGGCAAAATGGTAAATTTTCATGATTAAGGAGTTTGAAAATAAACGAAAAGAAAAATCCATCATGTCCCTTTCCATAAATTGTCTCTCGAATCTGAAAAGGTAGAAAAAAATATTCAAGATGACCACTTGACCATGTTTGATTAAGGTATTCCTTTTTCGTAAATAGTGAATCTCAACCCGAAAAAGGGGTAAACTTATACTGAGATCGCATCAATTCATTCACTTTAACGAGTTTGAAATGACAAGTACTCGAAAATATTTTGTTTTTTCGTGAGTCAGAAAAGCGCTAAAAGTTGATTCCAGGGGGGTTCCTTTTTCATAAATGTTTATTGAGGCCAAAAAAGAGATAAAATACAACTTTTTTACATCAGAAATAATCACCAAGTCCTGTTACTGCACAAAAATGACAAACATCACTGATATCAAGGAAAAATAATAGAATAATGGTGAAATTTTTTCAAAAATCTATAAATAGACCAAAAAATAAATTCATTTTCACCTTTCTATTTTGAGAAGTGCATTTTACCCATTTTCCCTCTGACCTTCAAATAGTGGTGCGGCCGATCTAGGACACCATTCAGTGATTCATCAGCGTCAAGTAAGAGCTCTAAGCATCCTCTTAATTTTAATTCCATTCCTTTATCCTTTAGTTTTATAAATAGTAATATGGGGGGGAGGATTTAAAACCTAAAAATCACTCGCGCCCAGCGCGGTTTCGAGCTATCGAACCCACGTTGATTGCATTTAGCCCGTTAGGGAAATGCGCCATGAGCGCCGAATTGATTCGGGCAGTCGTGATGGCTGCGAGGAGGATTTTGAAACAATAAATCCACCCATATATGTGGATAATTTCCAAAATTACTCCGGTTTAAGCTCCTAAAATTCCTTTTAAACTTTTTTTGTAGGTGATTTCCTCAGAGATGGTGATTGAATGGAAAGAAAAAGGCCACAAGGTGGAAGACCACCAAGCATTGCACAACCAAAATTACGTAAATGCATTCTGCGATTGTGGTTTGTTGAGATTCTTCTAAACATCAGGGCTGAGAGCTCAGCTGGAGCTGCTCCAATATTTGATTGGTTTATGGGATGTGGACCGACAAATATTTGTCATCAGGGACCAAAAATTAGAATTAGATGTGATGGACATCTATTTCATTATAGTTTTTTCCAGGAGAGGGGAGAGAATCAAAATCTACGGAGCTCGCATGATGCCAGGTTTCCGCTATGAAACAGATCCTAGCATATACAACAGGCTTCTTCAAATTTATCGTGAAAAATTAACTCAAAAATCTCATATAAAGCTACTTAGATTCAAGTCCAAATATAAAAAAAGAGAGAGTCAAATAATAACCAAGCGGCTTATATAAAATACAACAAGAAATTTCAGATTCAAAACATTTAGCCGAATATTACAATGGATGGCCTCTCGGCTCTCGGCCCTTTTACAAAAGCTCTCAAACCATCTCTCTCTCTCTCTCTCTGTATTCCTCACTGTTATTTTTTTCATCCTCACACAATCCTCCTATTTATACATAATTATGAATTTATTTCAATCTATGATTTCCTCCACACAAATCTCAACCAAAATCTAAAATATATTTATCCCTTTTTTTGGACTCAACTAAGTCTCGTTTAAGGAATTCCTAATCCCTAGATTATCTACCTAATTCAACTCCACTCATATCCCTAATTTATTAAAAGAATATTTACAGTAATCCTCACACTTACATTTTTCTCTCTTAATTTATTAAAAATGAGTATAATAATTTATAAAATAATTAAAAAGACATTACCCCTTAATTACACAATATTTTAATGAAATCACGCAGCATGCTCCTGCATCAGACTCCCCATGTAGAGAAGTTTGCATAGACTCCTGTCTATGACGTCTGTCACTTTTCTGTAATAATGCGACAGCCACAAGTCTTGATGACTTTCTCCCTCTAGGATTCCAAACTCTGTTCTGACGCTGGTCCTTTAAAGTATCAACTCTGTTTGGTAACTCATCACTCGCTCTATTAATCGAATTCCATCGGCCTTTACAACAATTGCTTCCGCCAGTTCCTCAGAGTAATTCCTCTTTGTTTAATGCTTTCGTCTCCAACTGAGCTGAACACTCAACTTTCTGAAGCGAAGAATAATCAAGAATTTCTTCTTGACCACAACTATAGTCATTGATTGCTTTTATAGCAACACCTTTCTCATCCGGTGTTGTACCTGCATTCATCAACAAACTATTAGTTTCAAAAATACAAGACCTTTCGGCCTCTTTTGATGCTTCAAGCACCAAACTCTCATCATTGACTTTCTGGATTTCAATAGATTATGTTTTGAATTGCTGGCTTCTTTCATCTTTATCTTGCTGGTTCAATACTTTTGTTTCCCTTATGTCTCTAAAGACATAACTTTCTTGCTGCTCCTGATTTTCCGTCTCATCTCCAAATACTTTCTGCTCAATTTCTCTGATTTCAACATCATATTTATTTATGTTTCCTTTTGTATCTATAGCCACATTATTATTTGAAAAGTTATAACATTCACTCAACTCTAGAAATGTTAAAAATATTGCATCTTTATCATGCACAGTAACTGCAATCTCTTCTATATCAGGTTCTACAAGTTTCATCTCCCCTTCAGGTTCCTTAAGCCATCGTTCCAAGAACTCTATTTCCATGTGAAATCTTTCCAACATTTCATCACAACCTTCATTCTCAACTTAATTCTTCTTCTAGCAATCTTCCTGAGTTATCATGGTTTCTGTGTCATCACATTGCAAAATTCTTTCATCAATTTCATTAAACAAATTCATTTGTTTACCTCCATGTAATATCACTATGGAACTTTCATTATGCTTCTGCTCCATAACAGCTTCAACTGGTTGTCTTACACCAAACAAGAATTCATTTATGATTTCTTCCTGATGCAACAAATCAGTACCTTCCTCCTCTGAAAGGAATTTTCCATCATACTTCACCTTAAGAGCTCTGTTCATCTCTGTGGCAGTGTCACCATATTGTCCACCATCTTCCGCACATCCTACAAACATACATAAACTGTGAGATTTAAAAACGCAAGGCTTCGTAGCCTCATCTTCTTCTCTTGTCAACAATTCTTCTGAACTATTCCAATAGTCCATGAGATATTTCTCATTTATCTCGTCACCCAGAATTTCACCCTGTTTTGGGCCACAAATGGAATCTTCCACTTTCAACTCAGCCTCTCTGAGTTCATCAATCAACTGCTTACATATGCAAATTACCTTGGCATTTTCCTTCTTCTTTCTTCTATTGTGGTCTTCATCAGATCTTCTGAAATGAATATCACCAGTCATCTTCTCCTCCTTTGTGAAATTCATCTGTTCACGTGTGGATTTCATTCGAATCCCCTTTTCAGCAAGCCTTCCTACTTGCCATTCAGCAATACAAGATCTCTTCCTGCGCTTGATCACTTTCAATTCTCTATCTTGGAATCATTTCTGGAAACTCTCTTTCTCCTCTTTGCTGCAACACAACAACTGCAGTATTTCATGTGTTATAATGACCAAACTCTTTGGGTGTCGGGCTCCGCCGATCATGCACCCAATTACATTTAAACCTTTGACTTGGTTTAAGACTCTTTGACTCCAGACTTTACATCAACTCTTCATCTTGGATGAAAAACACACCCTCCTGTATAATAACTCAATGGTTTAACTTGACTCAAGCTATCCAAATTTTCATTTGACCTTATCTGATTTAACTTCAAGGCTTGACCCAATAATTACAATAGTGGATATTTTGACTCTAATTCAAGTTATACAACATACCAATGAACATCCACCCTTAATACATTTTCGTGATGTAAAATCTTCAATCTCTCTCATACTCCATTCTTATGAAAATATCTTAAGTTTCCCATTATCACTTCACTTGATATTGAAGTCTTTAAATCAAAATGCGATCCATTTCCCAAGATTTATTTTATGGTGAAAATAAATAAACCATTCAATTTTCAACATTCAAAAATACCTCTTTAAAATGAATGATCATACCTTCAAGGTTATTAATAAACCTTCTCTTTGCAATTTCAACTCTCTGGATTTCACTCTTCTGTGTTGTCTTTATCACTGTGAATATTCACATGCCCTTCATTCAACACGCTCATCATCTTAGCGCAAATAGTTTCCCTATACTTCCATGCACCATATAACTACACATTATAAATTTACATCAATTGACAACTCTTCACCTGCGTACAGAGAACAAGCTATTCATGTTTTCAACCTATTGGATGAATAATGTACAACTTGTACATTGTGACCATCCTGAATAACACCTCCTTAGGTGCCGCCACATAATGGTAAAAACAAAGATTCTACAACATCGAGCAATTGTGGTTTTTTTGTGTTTTCAATCTTAAACACAAATCAAAAGAATTCTCCCGTTTCCAACTACAAGCCTTGGTCCAAAATGATGCAACCAAAACTTTCAAGAACCCACACTATGCATAATAAACCACCTCATATATTATAAAAATGCATGCTTCTCTTTATATCACCCAGGATTAGCGCATTCTCCTTTTCCATTCATTTATCCAGAACTTAATTTCCTTTAAACTTACTGTGGTGATAAAACCTTATACATCCGCATTTAAAATATTTCCACTTTAATTTTGATTATGGTTTGAACATCATGTTGACATATATAAATCATTCTCGCAAAAATACTTATTTATAATTTTGGTTAAGAAAACCAAAAATGTCAACATAATATGCTCAATCCCACAATTTTAATTAACATACCTTTCTAATTTTCTACGCCCTTCTAATTTGTTCGAGTGAACCTACTCTCAACCCATTGACTGGTTTCTTCGCAAGAAAGATCTCCAAATGCGCTTTCAACATTTCTGTCTATGCGAATTGCAAATTTGCAATTTTTGCGTTGCAACTCAGTTTTACTGCGCCATGGCCTTTAATTATCGCAGATTATGATTGTGCTTGCAATCATTGAGATCTCCACCGATCTCTATCTCTCCTTGACACACAGCTTCAAACAACACATAACTATGGCTGCATTTAGTAACGGTTAGAAATTCATGAGCGTTTTCGCCTCTAAAATCAGAGTTTGCTAGCCGTTTGTAACCCCACCTTACGTAGAAATATTATTGTTATTGCTCTACTCTGTCTAGAACATGATAGTTATATATACCGTAAGAAAGACGGGGATACACGCTCTATTTAAGTATACATCTACCGTGGTGTAAGACGAAGATCATAACTACACCAACCTGTTCGATTCAATGGTTGATACTCTTGTTTCGGGCATGGAAGCCTTGGAATATCCCAGCATCCCAATCGTCATTGCTAAAAATGGATGGCCTTATGCCAGTGCTGATGTGGCCACCATTGAGAATGCTCAGACCATGAGTTGTGTTGGAATCCACATCACATGTGAGCCGAATCGATGTGGAAAATGCCTTATCTCCATGCAGTGATATATGTAATTAGATTTGGTCGAGATCCCATTCCCAACTCTGACATTTTTTGTTTGATGTGAAATTCTTAGAAAAACTAGAACCGCACATACAAGACTGCTAACATAGTGTTTAATCCCAAATCACACCGTTCTGTATTAACTTGCGATTTATGCAAAACATTCCATCATACCTCAAAGCCACTCCTCGTTTTGCTCTTGAAATCTATGGATTCATGCTTTATACCAACACCAATTCCAGAAAGAACGTAGTTCCAAGGTGCAACAATTTCGCTCGACTCATTCACAGGTTCAACCTGATTCAGAATTCCAATCCTTATACTGGTTTGACAATGCAGAGTTCCATTGCTTCCACTGCGCCTTTGACTTTTGATTCTATATGAGTGTGGTTCCAAATCACATGATTTTTTCTACCATCACCGAACTACCAATCCAGCAATCCGCTTACAAAAAATTCTGCTTGCCATTTCACAGTCTTCACGTCCCAGTCTAATCACCTCCAATTCCTGTAGTTAACACACTTGTCTACGCAAAAATTTAATCATTAATCAAACCAAACTCTTCCTCTTTCAAACTGAGCTCCCTCAAATGCTATATTCTCTGATTCGAGCACTGCTACTTACTACAAGCAACACAGTTCAACATTTCTCATAACAGATACATATGCACAATCAAGTTGTGAACATTGTTTTGGAGTTTTCTCACACAAATTTATGGGTGGCTGCAAATAAGACTTTGATGGTAACCCCTCCTTATCTTTCAACAACACTTTCTCTATGAAACAAAATCGAACAACAACCACTCCAAAGCACCGATAATCTTCAGTTACCTAGCTCTTTCTACTAGGATCTAGACCTTTGTTGATTCGCCCTCAATACACGCAGCTTCACGTGCTCAACATATACCTTGCACCATAAACATTTTATGGCTCTGATACCAAATGATGCCAAGTTTCCGCTATAAAACAGATCCTAGCATACGCAACAGACTTCTTCAACTTTATCATGAAAACTTAACTCAAAAAGCTCATACAAAACTACTTAGATTCAAGTCCAAATTTAAACAAAGAGAGAGTCAAACAATAACCAAGCGGCTTATATAAAATACAACAATAAATTTCATATTCAAAACATCTGGCCGAATATTGCAATGGATGGCCTCTCGGCTCTCGGCCCTTTTACAAAAGCTCTCAAACCATTTCTCTCTCTCACTATGTATTCCTCACTGTTTTTTTTTTCATCCTCACAAAATCCTCCTATTTATACATAATTATGAATTTATTTCAATCCATGATTTCCTCCACACAAATCTCAACCAAAATCTAAAATATATTTATCCCTTTTTTTGGACTCAAATAAGTCTCGTTTAAGGAATTCCTAATCCCTGTATTATCTACCTAATTCAACTCCACTCATATCTTTAATTTATTAAAAGAATATTTATAATAATCCTCACTCTTACATTTTCTCTCTTAATTTATTAAAAATGAGCATAATAATTTATAAAATAATTAAAAATACATTACCCCTTAATTACACAATATTTTAATGAAATCACGCACGATGCTCCTGCATCATCGCACATGGGGTGAGAGTACCAGCATGCTCATCCAAAGACACTGTTCTGGGGCTCGAAAAACTGAGAGTGGGAAGAAATATATTTCCTCTATCAAAGTGCTTCCCTTGCACACAATTATTCATTGAATAACTAGAGTAGTGGGAGCCCATGCATTGCATGAGGCAACGAAATATCAATTCTAGTATGCAGTGGATCGTCTGGCCCCAACGATGTTTAACTAGTTCGAGGGGTTACTGGCTAATATGAAGAGCCAATTTACAAAGTGCAAGTCAGGGAAGCTGAAACAATTCGGGTACATGTCCATCCTGGTGACCTTCTTCTTAGAGAGAGTACCATTGTTTCAGTACCAACGGTTGGAGATCCATGATCTAGCCCCGAGGGACCCAAGGTTGATGAGATGGTGTGAGATCATGCACTGACAGTGTGGGTACCAAGAGATGCATTTCCCAACATCCTTTTTCCGTTTGGTTGCGTTGTCAACTTATCATGGTTGAGGACTTTGCATATGCGGGTATCAACTTCAGAGGAGATCCGGATCTTCCCTTGCACACCTGATGAGTGATCATTAAAAATTAAATTTTTAACATTTTTTTACTTTGGAATGTTTATTTATTTATTTATAAACATAAACTTCCCTTGTTTTTTTACGGTCTGGGTATTTCTTTTCGACACCGCGTATGTCCATAGGTGCCTGCAGTGCTTGCTTCGGTAGAGGTGCTTCTTATGAGAGGAGGCAGATACACTATCCGAGTTAGAGCGGACTTGGTTTTTGTCGAGAACGTCAGTATGCTACCTTTGATGAGATTCCTTTGGACGCCCGGAGGCATACAGTCGAGGTTCCGAGTAGACTACGTGTTGACACAGTGGTGTTAAAAAACGGTCTTTGCTATCATGAGCACCATGTGGGTGGATAGAAGCCCTTTTTTTACATTTTTTGTATTGATCTAGGCTCGGAGAGCCATTTTTGTAATAAAACACATATTTTTTGAGATTTTGGATGTAACACACTTGACAAACCCGATATATATATATGCATGTTTTTACGACTACTTGTGTATCATAATGATGTCTTGGTTTTTTACATATTGCGCAAATATATATCTAATACATGATTTTCTAATGTATTTGTTAATTTGTTTAAACGTCTTGGAATATGTTGATATGTGATAAAACTTTACAAACCCAATATATATATATATATATATATATATATATATATATATGCATATTTCTACAACTACATGTGTATCATAATAATGTCTCGGTTTTTTACATATTGCGCAAATGTATATATAATACATGATTTTCTAATGTATCTGTTAATGTGTGTAAACCTCTTGGAATATGTTGATATGTGATAAAATAAAAATTTCTTTCCAATAATCGAACACGAAAATACATACGCAAAATTTTAGGATTTCGCACAGAATAATGGCCATTTAATTGTAACACAATGAGTTGTGAATCTAACTTAACAACCAAATCTCTAACCCCGAGATCAATAGCATCCGATAATAGCTCGATTATTGCACTATATTCGAAAATATTGTTAGTTGTTCGACCCATACAAATACCTTGTAAATTAAACAACTCGCCATCAGGGGAAAAGATTTCCCATGCTAAGTAAGATGGGTTCTATGTGCTACGACAAGCGCCATCAACAAAACCGACGAAATTATTTGAAGACATCTGCAAACCAAGTGGAACACAAGGTGAACAGGGGAAACATGTCTATGAAGCAAACAATCACACCAAAATCCAATCAAAGCACACTAATGAATAAAACACTAATATACAAAGTTTCACACTTATGATTAAGCGTAATAATTTTTTAGATAGAGCCTATTCTGAGGCTCATCCAATGGATTTCCTTCGTAATATACTAGCTCATAGGCTCCTCGTTCTAATACTCATTGAATAATATAGGGTGCATGCCACATTGGCTCGAGCTTTACTACTCCCACTTTATGATGGGCCTGGTCATAAAGCAGGACCAAGTCAGCTTCAAAGAAAATGTGAGGATTGACATATTTTTCATATTAAACTTTAACTCATATTTTTTTGTGCTTAAATAAATAAAGTAGCAAGCCTACGTGTCTCATCGAGACGCTCGAGGTATACCAGACATTCCTCTTCTGGCGAACTACCAGGAAGTAGTTCGACAACTAGCTTCAGAGAAGGAATCTCACACTCAATCGGGAGTGTGGCCTCCAGACCATACACCAATTGGAATGGTGTGAATCCAGTGGTAGTATTATTATAGGTTTAGTACACCAACACATCTAAGAAGAGAATGAGATGCCAATCTCGTTTGTGCTTCCCAATGGTGCGTTAAAGCATAGTCATCAAGACTTTGTTGATAGCCTCAACTTGGCCATTGGCCTGTGGATAATAGGGGTTCAAGCTATCGTGACATAATCCCAACTGAGTAGCAAGCTCTGTCGTCATATGATTTTGAAAATGAGAGCCATGATCAGTGACAATTTCTTTTGGGACACCAAACCGAGCTGTGACATGATTTAACAAGAATTGCGCCGAAGTTAGACCTTCATTATCATATGTAGGCATTGCTTTGGCCCATTTAGTGAAATAATCGACGGCGACGATGATATAACCATGCCCCCCCCCGCCCCCTTGCCAAGTGAGGGTTATGGGTCATGAAATCTATGCCCCATTTCACAAAAATCTCGAGGGTCACAATTGGGTGCAAGGGTGAGGGTGGGGCGCACTCTTTCTAAGAGTATATATGGCAATCATGGCATTTTCGTATTGCAACAATGTAATATTTAAAAATATATGGCCAAAAATACCCTGCGTGAAGGATATTTTGGGTGGTAGCGTGACCGGACATGTGACCACCACAAGCCCCAAAGTGGCATTCATTGAGATCTTTCTCAGCTTCCTTGAGAGTCAAACATCGATGGAGGACAGATTTAATACCAGTGTGATATAGGGTGTCTCAAACGATATGGTAAGGTTAGGACTGGTATTGAATCTATCGTCGATCAGAGAGCAATAGCTCTGGTGATAACTTTGGCTCATGAATCAAGATCGGATTCTGAAATGGGTCAGTCGATACAAACAAAGCATGGGATTCCAGATGGGAGGATATGTCACCTGGGATTGGGAGAAACAAGGAACGATTATGTCCATCATCCCACGGAGTTTCTTTGAGAGACATTACCTCCATGACACTTTTTGATGCAGGAGCATCCAAGCCAAATTTTCATTATTTAATTATGTAATAAGGGGGGGGTGAGATATTTTAATTATTATATTAATTAAATTGTTTATTTTAATAAATTAGGAGGAAAATGTAAAGGTGAGGATTATTGTATATATATTCTTTAATAATTAAAGGATATGAGTGGAATGGGATTAGGTAGATAATATAGGGAGTAGGATTTCTATATTCGGGATTTTGTTGAGTCCAAAACTAGAATAAATATAAATTAAATTTAGTTGAGATTTGTGTGGAGGATTTTAGGAAATGGAATAAATTCCTATTTTTGTATAAATAAGAGGGTTGTATGAGGGTGTAAACAGGGAGACATGAGTGAGAGGTGAGGAAGTGAGTAGAGTGTGAGGAATGAGTTGAGAGTTTTTGTAAAGGGCCAAGAGCCGAGAGAGGCTCTCCACTGTAATATTTGGCCGAGGAATTGTTGTGTTAATTTAGATCAATAGATTTATGTTTTGATAAGCTCTCTTTTATTTATATATGCTTTGAGAAATTGCAGATGTGTGGTTAATGAAGAGTTGCTTTTATGAGAATTTTAATGCTGAAGGCAGTACATGTGTTTTTATATGTTGGGATCTGATTTAACCCAGAATCCCTGCATCATTTGGTATCAAAGCCAGATGCAAGAGAATTTTTGCTTGGTTGCGACTTTTATGTGTCGTGTTAAGCATTAAATCTGTGTAATATAAAAAATCCATTGCATGGGATCGTGGGTACATGATGCAACCGACTTGTTAGAACTGAGTCAATGGTCATGGTGTGGCATAAGTCACCAAAGCTGAGACTGTTCATTGTGATTGTTAAAATTAATTTATTTGTGCATCACTTTGTGAAGATCCACATTGAGAAGACGCCACAAGTATGGGAGGTATTAGCCATCATTGGGAATTTTTAGCACTCATTAGAGAAAATATTACAAATAGATGGGTGGTTCATCTTCAGAATCACAGTAGTGGAAGGCGGTGGATTCGCGCAGATCTGGAGCCTCTGAATCGAAGTTTGATTGGCTCACAAATTGTTAATGGTGTAAGTAGTGTGCAGCATTCGGTGCTTGGGGCCAGTGTAAAGACAGATCCGTAGATACCTATGGAATCAGTATGTATTGGACTGAGTGGAGCGCTAAGGAATGACAGAGTTCGAGTGCGATCAATTTTGAATCTGCCAGCACATAAGTTTCAGTGGGAATGAGAGTGAAGCTGCTGTAGGTGTTGGATGCAGACACATGAGGTCGATGATGTAAGTTCGGTGCTAATACTCTTACAAAGTTGTGTTGGCATATGCATTTGCATTTGTGTAGCATCCTAGCTGCAACACCTAGAAGCACAATCCCACATTTGGTAAGACAGCTCATATGGTAGCAGTTCGGCATTGCAGAGAAAATGCGTTAAGGCATTTTTTATATTTCGTCCTGAGTCTTTCATCATTGGCACTTCAATGATATGGTAACTACATTAATAACAGTGCAGTCCCAAACCGAATTTAAGACTGTAGAACTGGAATTGTATTTCATGAATTTGATTGCTGGGATGGAGTGTGAAGTTGTGGACTCAACAGCTTACAGTGCGCATTTGTTTTTAAGCAAATTCCATATTGGGAGTGGGCTTTAAAGAAAAATCAACAAATTTGATTTACCATGTTGTATATGTTCAGCAATGAATTTTTAAAAGATTACATTGATTTTTTTTTAAGCTTATACTACAAAGAAATTTGCAGTTTGTAGAGTGGCAATAAAGGTATTATTATTTGGAGTGGATCTGGGAAGCAAGCGTTCAAGTTTGAAGAGAGGAGTCAAACACGCGACTGGGGAGTAGATAGATAGACTGTGGCTTTGGAGCTGTCTGATGAGTTCACATTGTTGCATCCGAAAGGTGTGGACGCAAGTGTTGGAGGAAGTCTGTCACTACAGGTTGGTGTATTTGTCAAAGTGTGGAGGCACGGTTTTGATTGGATGCAGAGCGATGGATGCTGTAGAGATATAGCATACGACCAGCGTGGCCGCATATGTTCAAGTTTTTAACAATCACCGTGTATGCATAAAAGCACGGGCAGTGGGTTATGCTATGCTAATAGTCCAGCAATGAGACTACGGACTTAACTTATTGTAGTAGAGTGTGCCCAGAATATTGAAGTACTAGTTTGTGGATGTAGGCATTAGAGACTTTGGAACGTGTAGTGTATCCGAGAAGCCACTACAGCAATGACAATGACACCAGTCGTGCTGCTATAATGTGGCATCGTGGTTTGGATGTGGGTTTTGACATTTGCATGAAGTTGGGTGAATGGAAATAGCTCTTTTTTGAAGATTAAGTTTTTTTTAATTAAATGAGAATTGCAAAGAATGCATGTTTGATGGAAAAATTAAAATGAGGTCAGACTTTGAATCTGAAAGATGATAGCACATAGAGATACAGTGCAGATGAGAGATGGAACAATATCACACAGAGATCTTGAAGGTGAGCTGATATGTTTTATTTTAACTCTAGTTTGAAGATGATATTTGCAGAATTCAGGTTGCAGACAGGTGAAGATCTCAGCAAATGAAGATCACATTTTTAAAAGTAGTGATGAAAAAGACTAGTAATAGTTTCTGAAGGAAATCAAAGTATGGAGCAGAACCTGAAGAATTCCAACAAAGATTGGATAAAAGGACAGTTGTGTTCTTAAAAAGTGCAGATGAGTTGAAGCCTAGAAGGAGCAGAGAGGATGCTCAAAAGGTTCCAGAGAACAGAGAACCAGTGCTTGCCAAAAGACTAAGTCTAAAGAGGGGATTGGTGAGGTAAGTGGCAACAGGGAGGACTTGTTGTTGTAGAGGCTTTAAGTACAGCTCATGGTGAATGAGTGAGGAACTCATGAAGATAGAGACGAAGATGACTACTGAATTTCATTGCAGAGGTTCTGAAGAAGACCACAGTAGAAGAAATGAGAAAGAAGATGCCAAGTCAAATGGCATGAGAATGAGTCAAGAGCAAATTGACAGATAGAGAGCTGAGATAAATTTTTGTCTTGAATTGTTGATGGAAATGTTACGGAGAAGTAAAGTAGACCAGAGATGTGGATGGAGTATGAAGAGGAAAGTCACATGGCATAGACTGCAAGTGAAGTGGGAGAATAGAGTGAATATTAAGTTGAAGGAAGAGTTACTCAGTTTAAATGAGTATGTAAAGGGAGGTTTGATATGTGAGCCGGAATATGGTCTGTTGCCTTCTGAAAGTAATGATGGGACAGAAGTGAAATCTACAGAAGAACTGAATCAAATGAAGGATTCAGAACAGCAAAGAGAGATGTTGACTGAAGCATCAAGCAGGACCATAAGGTCTATTGTTTTTAAAACTAATGATTTGTGTGTGATTGCAGGTACAAAACAGCATGTTGAACAAACTTTGAAGTTTGTTAAGGAGAAGAAGTTGAATCTGAAATCTGTTCAGAATGATGTTGAGATAGCCAGACCTCAGAAAGAAATGAGGACAGAGGGGTCTCATGGAAATATTCAGTAGAATATTGGAGCATAGGAAGAAGGTCCATCTAATGATTGGTCAACAACAAGTGAAGGTATCGAAAGTTGTGTAAAATTTCCAAGTTCTACTCCAATTGAGATTGTTAAGTTATATAGAAAGTTAGATCTTAAAAGAAAAAAGTTTGAAAAGTAGAGGATCTATGCTCAGGGTAAGTTGCTGAAAGAGAAAGACAAAGAAATTGTCATGAATAATAATCAGGAAACAGAGGATAAGGATGTAGGAATGATTCAACAAATCGAAGAAGTTCATTATTGTGAACCAGAATAGGCAGACATTCTTGAAACAGATGATGTGGAGGAGGGACTAGCTGACAGTCTCATTGAGAATTTAAATCAGCATACTGATGTGCTGATGGAAGAGGAAATTTCAGAGTAGCATACTGAAATGTTGCTAGAGGAGAAAGAGGCACTGAGGCCTTATGTTTTTTATTTTAATAATTGTTTTGTGAGTACAGGTTTTATTGCATATGCTGGAGAAGATCTATTGAACATAGAAATTGAACTGACAAGGAGGATAATGATGAAAGTATCCCAGAAGAAGCCAGTGGCGGTAAAAAAAAGAAGAAGCGGCAAGAGGAAGACAACAGAAGACTGTGAAAGCATAGCCAGTGGGGAAATTCAACATAAAGTGTGGAGACCTGGAGAAACACAACAACAAAAAAGCAACAACAAATGGAGAATTGCAACACAAGATATGGGATCCAGGAAAACAAAGATCCAAAACACATGATCAGGCGATCATGGTTAATTTCAACCTTGGGAGTCTGATGCAGGAGCATCCAAGCCAAATTTTCATTATTTAATTATGTAATAAGGTGGGGGGTGAGATATTTTAATTATTTTATTAACTAAATTGCTTATTTCAATAAATTAGGAGGAAAATGTAATGGTGAGGATTATTGTATATATATTCTTTAATAATTAAAGGATATGAGTGGAATGGGATTAGGTAGGTAATATAGGGAGTAGGAATTCTATATTCGGGATTTTGTTGAGTCCAAAACTAGAATAAATCTAAATTAAATTTAGTTGAGATTTGTGTGGAGGATTTTAGGGAATGGAATAAATTCCTATTTTTGTATAAATAAGAGGGTTGTATGAGGGTGTAAACAGGGAGACAGGAATGAGAGGTGAGGAAGTGAGGAAAGTGTGAGGAATAAGTTGACAGTTTTTGTAAAGGGCCAAGAGCCGGGAGAGGCTCTCGATTGTAATATTTGGCCAAGGAATTGTTGCGTTAATTTATACCAGTAGATTTATGTTTTGATAAGGTCTCTTTTATTTATATATGCTTTGATAAATTGCAAATGTGTGGTTAATGAACAGTTGTTTTTATGAGAATTTAATGCTGAAGGCAGTAAATGTGTTTTTATATGCTGGAATCTGATTTAACCCAAAATCCCTGCATCACTTTTTTCGGTGGGGAAAGTCTCATTCAAGGAATAATCAGGTTCCCAAGAACCAAACCAAGCATACTCCGCATAAGTGTCCAGAGAGGAAACCAAATGATCATTGGTTCCGGATGTAGCCTCAGAAGCTGTGAGAATACTTTGATACATTTTCTTAATCGGGCTTACAGGCATGACATCACCAAATCTCTTGAGATGGTCAGGATTGGGAACAATCCATGGATCGTGACCAGATGAAATCATATTGACAGTGGCGACATTTAGAGGTGGGAGTGGAAAATTTCCCATAAGGGACGAGTCTTTGAATATACCCATCCAGATGTTCTCATAGGGGCTAGCAGTCTTCCCAACATACAGAATGTTGCATGTTGAGGAATCAAAGGAAAATAAATCCAATTGATCGACGGTCACGATATTTCTTTGATGAGGAAAATGAAGGAAGCAAAAAAGGGTGGAGACCACGCAAACCACAGCATTTGTCTAACTACGTCCAAGAAGGAGATTATATTTTAGGTTGGTGTCTACCACTTCAACTTCCATGGTTACCATTTTTCCCTCCAACAGGATGGGAAATGCTTTGAGAATGTCGTACGGCCGAGAACCTCTGCCATCGAAAGCTTCCAAGGTATTCGAGGACTGACTCAACGGGTAAAAGAAAATGGCTTTCCAGCATGGGACAGACATGATGCAGGTCGAAGGGCCTTCATCAACGACAATCCGATGAATATTCTTTCCCATGATGGTAACTTGAATTAGAAAAACCACCTGAGATGGGGGCGAGGAATGAAATTCTCAAGATCGAAAGTAATAAGATTAGAATCTACAGGATCAATCCCTCCAATAGTGGAGAGTAGTGCCTTTATTTGTGATGGACACGACTGAAGGACCTCCAAAGTCGACATCGCCGAAGGCACTTGAGCTAGATCCTCTATAATATTGTAGTGTTGTACATCTCTCGCATTCGGATTATAGGAAAATTTCCAAAGAACACATGTTGGGGGTGGTTGTGTGATGCAGTCACTACTAGGTCTCTCAATCTGGATAGGACCAGAGGTAGGAGGCGTGGAAGATGAAGGGTGATCTATAACTTTTGATTCCATAGGAGCCTTGGATGGATTGGGGTAGTCTTTCGATCTCATATTAATGGAAATAGGTGTCATTCCAGCCATGAAAACCAGATAATTTCCAGACGATTGAGCTTGAACTACCATTTTCATCTGTTGAGAAGGGAAAGGTTCTTTCAAAACAGTCGGAGTCTTAGGTGTGCTCTTCAGAAGACGGGCAACTTCGGCATGTCAAGGAAAATCCTTGGTGTAATGATCATCATCACATATCAAACCAAGATATTTAGGCTTATGTTTTCAAGAATCGTCAAAAAATGACTTCTTCGAATCCTATTTAGGATTATCGGATTTGGACTTTTCCTTAACCTTTTTCTTACCTTTCGATGTTTTATCCGTTGCGGTATATTGAACAACATTTACCTCGGAGGTTTTACCAGGATTCTTCTGGTTATTGGAAGGAGTCGCAGTGACAGTAGTGGATTTAGACTTTGAAGAATTTTTAGGTGCACTACTATCAGTATGAGCCACTGTCCCGATAACACCATCCATCGTAGGCATAACAGGAGACTGAGATGATGTGGGATCAATTGAAGGTCACTGAGCGTCAGTAAATAGCTCATATAGAGTCCTAGATTGGGAATAAACAAAATCTAGGTATTGAGCTCTGGCAATGACTTCCTATTCCGTGACACATCCACCTATGGAAATATATTTAGCAATTCTAGGAACGAATGATTTCATAAACCATTCAGTCAATATTTGGTCGGGGATCTCAAATTTTATGAGGTGACGGCGAAGTCGCCATTTGTAAATTTGATTCGAAATGTGAGTAGCATTTGATTGCTTCAATGAGGTGAGAAGGTGGGTGTTGGTTTCATACCGAACAAGTAACTGGAAGTGAGTAAGGAAATTCATAGCCAAGGAATTAAAATAGAAGAAAATTCCTCAAGGGAGTTCAATATACCACTTGGTCGGGGTACCAGTCAGAGTAAGTTGTAAAAGACGAATATGAATATGAATCGTCGACCCAAGAATTCAAAGAGCACCACAAGTGATACGTCATAACATGGATTTGGGAGTCTTCCCCATATTTGCCTTCAAATTTTGGACAATCTCCTGGGATTTTAGTTGGAATTGGCGGCCAATGCAACTGATGGTGGATGGGGTCATTTGTAAGCCTTGACACATTTGGAAATTATAACGTATCTAGGAATGGCAAGGGTGGATGATGAGGAGAAAAGGGTTAGGGGTTCCAACCTGGTTGATATGGATTTTTCCCCCAATAGGGTGGATTATGTCCTAGATAAGAATACTACCCCCGTTGTTGGTATGGACCTTATTGCAAGTATTCCTAAACATTGTTGATAAGACCCCTACGAGATTTGAGGTTGTGGACCTTGCTTGATGTAGGGTCGAAGGTAAGGTCCTTTCTAAACATGAGGTCCATTTTGTGGTCCCTACTGAACATAGGGTCCAACCTGTGGTCCTTGCTAAACGTAGGGTCCAAACTGAGGTCTTGATTGGGCCTGCTGGTACTAAGGAATCTACTGATATTGAGCACTAGGCTGAGGCCCAAACTGGGGTTATTGGTGTTGACCTTGAGTAAATGGCTGGTATTGAGTACTAGGCTGATTGGGGAAAGGACCAGATTGACCCAAAAGGAGATTTAGACCAGCTTGGGTGTAAGAACCAAACTAAGGGTTAGTCACAGCAACACTCGCAAAAAGTTGGGGTTGTTGGACATACTGTTGAGAAGCATTCAGTTGAAGAACATGTTGATATTTTACGTTCGGTTGTTGAACATAACGGATGTTAGGTTGTTGAACATATGAATATGATACGTTCAGTTGTTGAAGGGGCTGTTGAACCTGTGAATACTAAATGTGAGGTTGTCCTTCCCTGGGAATAGGTCCAAAATTCAACTTCCCCCCACCCAAAAGGGGAGGTGTGTAAAGAGGATTTGACTGCCCCCCAGGCACAGATGAAACCATAGATTTCCCACTCAGTGGTGGAACTACAGTAATTTTATATGGTGAGTATGGGGTAGAGGATCCAATATAAACATTCATTTGACCAATAGTGAAAGTAGGTCGAACAACAGGTTGAGACATGGCAGTCACATTCGAATCGAATAGGCCGAAAGATGGAGGTATACCCGTCGACCAAACGAGATCCAGGAATAAATGTGTAGCACTGGAAGCTCCCGAAATAAGGTTTCCCAAAGAGTTATACATGTGTTGAAGCATAGATGCAACTTTACTCAAAGGTATTTTGGTCCCACTTCCTAAATTGTGAGGTGTGGAACCAAACAACTTGCTTTCAGAGGGAAACACATATGAAGCAGCTTCCAGGATGTAGGTGCTAGTGGTTTCCTAAAGAGTGCCCTGAGGAGAGCTCACGAATGGAACAACATCAGCATTGGATGCCATTTTGTCAGGAAATAACTAACGGACAGTAGAGCGAGATGCTACTAGAGAGGCGCGAAAGGGAATTCTGGGTTAATCAAAAGCACTATAAGCCTATTGAGGCGAGACCACAATCTGATCAAAGAGCATATTTTCAGGAAAGACCGTAATGTAATATTCCCAAATGGGGAAATTGGCAATATAGGCACCAAAAACGCATTTTTCAGAAAATTATGCTATAACAGTCAATAACAACCCATGGATCCATTATTTTATACATTATAGCAATCAAATATGCAAGGAGATCAAAAGAAAATCATTATAGCTTAGTTAAACATGCATCCCAAGCCTAGAACAACTCAAAAACACTACAACCCCATGACTACTGCAACACAGAATTTTTGAAGCATGTAACAATGCAGTTTACTGAGGGTTTCTACAAAAAAATTAGAAAGACAAATGGATTTGCTGATATATTACTCAAAAGAGCTGAAAAACTTAGATCTAGTCTCTTTTACACAATTCCAAGATAACCCGGCAAGGGTTTCTTGATATACATGAGATACAAGAAGTATATGTTGCAGATCTATGTCTGAATCACGTTGTTTAACTAAAGCTCTGCATAAATATGGCTTAAAATACAAATTAATGGTTGTAGCTCCTCCTTACTAGCTCTCTGGGTGAAAGGTTGATCCTTTCACTAGGAAACTAGCTCACAATTAGGGGTTTTAACCCTTCCATTGCAACACCCTGAGAAATAACGCATTTCCTCAAGGAGACTTCGTTGTGGTTGTAGGTGACTACTTGGCCCAATGCCAGATGGTGGAAATGAAGCCCATAACACTCCCCTCGGGTTCCTTCAACAAGTCCTCCAAGAAAGAGTGTGGAATTCCCGCATGAGAATCCCTTGTACTAAATAGTACAACAAACCCAGCTAAACAGCTAAAGTATGCAATAAGTCATAAGACTCAAACATAAAATAATATGCTCCATGTTCCATAAGGCTGCCATCCCCTCCATTATATAATTGATGAGCTTCCTCACCATGGGTCCCACCCATTTATGAGGTTACTTCCATGCAAAGACTCATCCTCCAAAATTACGATGTCTCCACTAGCTCCACTCTCTTATTTACAGCATTGTTTGATTTGGTCAACCTTGACTTAGTCTCCATGCATTGTCTCTTTTCACACTTAAGGTGGATTTATTCTGACTATCTAAATTGATCCACATTCACACTGGGTTGTCTCTATTGATGATTCATTCCCTCAATACTAGTGTTGTTGACTTGGTCAAACTTGACCTTGTCCACATGCATTAGCCCCTGTTCACACATGAGGGTGCTTTATCTAGCTATGAATATGATCCCTTTTCACGTTAAGAGGGATTTTATGCCTACTAAAGAGATTTATGGGCCTCCTTACCCATTTATTCATCAAACTATATTTCAAAAGAAAAATCAATATTCCAATTAGCTGTATGCTAATTTAGGAATATTACAATCTTCCCCTCCCAAATGTTGCTTCTCCTCAAGAAACTGCAAGGGTACTACAAAATATCCAATGGATATGTCCCCTCCCAAACATACAAATTAGCCTTTGGTAGATGAACCAAATAGCTGTCATTATGAAAAAGTGGGAGATATATGGAAAGAGTTATATGTTGTCCATTGGCCTCCTTAAGGCATAAGAGATGGTAAATTTTAGGTGCCCCAATCTCAATGAGAAACTCCAATCTCCATGCTATCATCCAAACAAAATGATCCATCCTTGGTAGCTCATTGAAACAATCATCAATTCCTCGGTTCTGCAATGTATAGGGGTTGCATGGCTGAAAATGAGAGATGATTTTGTTCAACTCACACTATCTCTCTCTCCATTTATGATAGATATGGAACTACTAATCTTGGGTTGGAATGATATGGTCATTAAGGAGCCAAAAGGTACTTGGAATCTCATGACCCCATTCTTTGGTTCCAATAATCACTCTTGCCCAATCCATCCTACATATAGTGAATAGAGTATCATCACCATATGGGATAGAAAATAAGAATGGAATATGTTCCATGTAGCATGTTGGATGGTGATAATAATCCCTTAAGTGAGACCAACGTTCTTCTTCTTCTTGTTGTCTCAAAACATGATGTGATAAGTGGCCATCCAACCACTTACTTGTTGCTATAAACTTCTCAAAATCTTGAAAATAGTAGAGGATATTAGGTGTTGGCTGAATATGATCCAAGAAAAACATGTCTTGTCCAAAATCCTCCATAAAGTGGTCATCCCAATCACTTAAAGTAATCCCAAAAGGACCATGAAATCCACAAAGAGGTTTTCTCTCTTGTGGAGCAATGTGCTGCATATGCAAGGTAAAGGAGTGCACATATATTGTTAGTTGATAAATAAACATCAAAACACAATCTTTACCATATGTTGTAGACAAGTTGGTGAAGACGTTCATAGATGATCCTTCCCATTTCTCCATCAAAAGAGAAATTGATTGTAACAAACTTGCAAGGTGGTTGTTATCCTCCTCATACATCAAACATGTTACATATCTCTTGATATGTTGGTGCACATATTCTTTGAGATCCTCCCAATAGAATCCCTTCATGATGGTGTAATAGGACTCAATGAAATCTACATGTCCTAAAAAGAGTGCCTCACCAGCTACATGTAGAATCTCCTTCCTGAACTTGGAGTATTTAGTCAAGTAGATTTGATCATGGAAATAGATGACTCCATCAACCACTCTATTCTCCTATCCATCACTTATCCATCAAGAACCTTACATGTGAAGAGGTTCTTGGAATATTCTACCAACAGTTGGGACTCCCAATATGGATCTAGCCTTCCCAACAATGACAACGCTGTCGAAATCTGAAATGAAGCACCTGTCATATCATTAGTCTCCTCTTTGACATGCTCAATGCCAAAGCCACATGTTGGAGTGTTGTTACTTCCCTTTTGTTGCCTCTTTTGCAGCTGATCTTTGTTAGCCTCTCTCAAATAACAATAATAAATCCAAAATAATTAATTAATTAATTAAATATTCCAAGTTAGGAATATGTGCCTAACTCTTGGGTTGTTCCTCAAATATTGGAGTTTGTTTAGTAAATCCTATCTTGGTGGGTTTTTGGTGAGAAATTATCTCAACCAAAGGATTCTAATATAGCACGGACTATCTTAGACATTTTCTCTCATCTATTTAAATTGTAAACTAAATTATTTTAATAAGAGAGAATGATGAGAATGCCAAGAGGCTGAAGCCTCTTTTCCGCCATTGTTTTGTCTGGTTCTGTATGTGTTTTTCTGTAATTTGTTTTTGAGTTATTTCATTTCTAATATGTGGTATCAGAGCTTACGGTGTGTTTTGTTGAGGACCTGTTGAGCGAGTTTTTCATTGTAGAGACAGAGTTTGTTGATCTTGTGAAAAAGCTGCCATCGATCTGCGTGGCTGTGTGTTGTCTACCTTGAATCGTGAGCTGCACAGAGAACGATGTATTTGTTGTGTTAGCACTGTGTAAGCCGCTGTGGTAGAGCATATAATCTGAACGTGGAGTATATGCAATGTTGTGAATTGCTTGAGAAGATCTGTCGTGAGAGCTGTGAGCTGAAGTTTAATACGTCGAGCCATGATCCATGTCTGGTGAGGTTGAGTTAGTTTCAGAACCGTGGGATTGTTTCTTTACATGTGTGAGGCCGTGAGGACTGCCAGTGTCCTGTTATCGATCACTATAGGTGCAGGTCTGCGCTCCCACCTCTCTGCCTTCTTTCTGGGTCTCGTCTTCCGCTTTGGCATTTTTCTTTCTGAAGAATCTCCTCTCAAAGCTTGTATCAAAAGATCCGGTGTGATATGAAACTTTGATTGTTTTGTTTCTAGTTTATTCCTTTCTATCAGATGTTAAATAAACTTAGTTTTTTTCTGGAGTATATAGACAGTGGAATAAACCTCGACTTTTTGCCACTTTTTCTTTAGCGAAATGAAACCATGACATTTAGAACGATTGACCTGCTCTATAGTTTTTTGGCCTCTTTCAATCGATATATGTAATCCAAAGCACAAGCGCACATACTGTTAGTAAACGCTGACGGTATTATGCTGGAATTTCGGTGATGGAATCTTATTTGTTTTTAAACCGACAGTGAGCCATGCATATCATTTGATCCAATCCTAATGAAGCCGGAGCTGTGTTTGCGTTTGAACAGCGTTTGACAATGTTTAAACTCGTACTCAAATTTTTTCAAAGTTTGGCCGCAGTAAATAACATATTTATTTTGACAGCCTTTGCATTTGTGTTGTAATCTGTAGAAAGGAGCTTTGTGTTTGCTGGTTTCATTCATTCGTTTGCTGGTATCATGCATAGTGCCACCGCTGCTGCTTGCCTTGTCTCAAGACTTCCCAGTGATCTCAGCCCAACACTTGAAGCAAGATTCCAACATATTGAGACGATTATTTGTGTTTGGACCTAAAAACCTTTGATCTTGAAATATCGACGAGAGGATTTGCAGGGAAGATTCTTAGTCCATATTTTGAAGTAATAGTTATCTTTATATTTGCATTATAATTTTCTAGATTCTTTAACCTTGTTGAGGGTCTACCTTGTTAATTTTATTCATCAGAAACTTCAGCAGAAGTTTTCAGTAGAAAATGATTGTGATTGTACCCATATTTGGAATGGGATGCATGCTACAATTCAAGAACTCAGAGAACTGTTCGGTGATCAGTGATCTATCTATCATGCACAAGCTTGCATGAATCTCTCATGTTCTCTTTGACAATGATATAATGTACACTGGACTTGGGTGACAAAATTTCCAGTTCTACCATATCAGCCTCAAGGCTTTAGACGTTTATGTTGTATATGATGGATCATAAATTTTTATGTGCCAGTACAACCAGCCAGCGTGAGAGCCAGCCAGCCAGAACGAGCTTGAAGGTGAATCTGAAAAGTCTTTGCTGGAGAGATAAGGAATATTTTTTCTTTTTGTAATTTTTTGGAGTAATAAGGTGATTTTTTCCATTTGTATTTGGAGAAATAAGGTGTGAGTGATCAGTGCACACGTTTTTTGAAGACTTTTGTTTCCAAAATTTTCAAGCGTCAGATTCTCATTATTTGAGAAAGCTTCGGTGGCAATGTTGTAAAAAATGAAAGGTTGATGACCTCAATACTTAATAAATACATATTATTTGTGGTGTTGAAGTGTCCTAGATCCGACCGAAATTGAATAAGGGGATCTTAGGTACACTATGTGTGTTTATGATGGCGCATGTTTTTTTATGGCTTCATGTTGTTGCTTTTTTATTTGTGTCTAGTTGTGACACATCAATAATTTCATTTAATATCGCATACATAAAGTTCAATATCATCAAGAACAACACATGTAACAAAATAGCTGCAATATCAACACATGCATTTGCGCCACTACAACATATAATCAAATATTGTCTACATCAGCATTCTACATCAACAATCAAATTCACTTAGTCAAGTTAATGCATTTCACAGCAAATTCTACATCAGCGTTCTTGCAAATCCATTTCAGAACTTGTAATCAAATTCATTTTTTTAAGTGAATCATTAAAATCATTGTAAGCTTTCTTGGGTGCATTGTCGACAATGTTCGACACCCTTCCTTTATGCAAAATCAAGTGAGTGCATGAGTTTTTAAATCAAACAAGCAACAAGTTTACATCTCCAAGCGAGCATGAGTATTCATTCAAGCAATTTGCGTCAAGACAGTACAAAGCGAAGTTCCTTGCAGCAACCATCAAAGCAACCAAACAAGTTAAAACAATCAAGAAATTTGAGATCGACATCAAGCGAGCATGGATATTCATTCAAGTGAGTGTGAAGTCATCAAGTAAGTCAAGTGAGCGCTTAAACAAACGCAATCATCATCAAGCGAGCGTGAATTCCAGAGTTTAACCAAGAAAGTTCTACAACTCTAGCAAGTGTTCTCAGCAAGCGCAATAAGCAAAAAATCAAGCGAGCATGCCATTCAAGCGAGCCTGTCATTCAAGTACCAAAATCAAGTGAAACAGTGCAAAGAACGACATCTACAACAAGAGAGCCTAATTTCAAGAGCGCAAGTTAAAATGGCGTAGCATATTCAGTTGTTAAACATTCTTCACAGTTTGATCATCTCAAGTGATGAAGACATGGTGCACATCAGTAAAGACACTCTTGCTGATCTTTCACGGCATCTACGATAAACACATGAAACCATTGAGTTTCTTCAACTAGATTCGCAACTTCAAAGGATTGAATTGCAAGAAAAGCGTGATACTTTCAAGTTTTTGAACCATCCAGATGATAAGTCATTCATTCAAACAACTTAAAGTGTCGAAGTTGTTCCAGTTCCAATTTCTTCCAAGCCCATCATCAAGCCATGGGAAGAAATTCACAATAAAAAGAATCGATGAGGCTTAGGATATGTCAATGATAACACCAACTTACATATTCCAGATTATTCCAAGCCAATTAAGTTTTTCAGTGCAGGATTTCTTGCACAACTCACCTTAGCAGATTCTGAGAAAGTTGCAGACAACCAGCAATGCACACAACCCAAAGTTGCAGAAAAACAGAATTGCACGCAACCTAAAGTTGAAGTCCAACCACAATGTTCTCATTTTCAAAGAACCGGTCATATGGAAGATCAGTGTTTTGATCTCCATCCTTGTCGCCATTGTGGCAAGCCCAATAATTCCTCAGAAAAATGTCGCAACCAAAAAAAATCAGCCAGATTGAAAATACATTATGAATGGATCGACCCTTGGAAATGGTCATCCACAGTCAACAGATTGTCTCAGTTCTACAATCTCATACAATCACACATAGTGCAGCCAACAGTGTAGAGATGATGGTACTCTCATGAAATTGAACGGGGGATTACACCAGTGTAAACTCCTACACCTGAAGGGGGGGAGTACAGGAAACTTTCCAGAGAAGTGTCTCTCCTTTCAGCTGACAAAGGGGGGGGGGAATTTCAATGAGATTGACAGTGGTTGTCAGACTGAAAGTCTCTACAAAACTAGAAAAAGCAGCCAGTGGGCATCATCAAATTTTCTAGTGGGAAGTCGACAACAAAGAAGCAGTGAACAGTTTTCAGCACAGCAAAAGCAACAATGAGTTGTTTTTGACATCATCAACCAGTGGGCTTTGAACAAATTTTGTCAATGGACAAAGGATGTTGATTTCATGCAAAGGACAGATGGATGCTTTTGCAACTTGGCACTTGATGGAGTTGTCAAGCGAAATTCAGAGTTGAATCATACATGCAGCTGACTCATGGTCTCTTCAGATTGAATTTTTTCAGCATCTAGCTTTGGCGGTTTTTCAGGCAATGTTTTTGAGGATCAACATGAGAACTTGGAAGATGGTTCCTCGTTATTATTTTGGATTTGTAATTGAAGGGAGGAATTTTAGCCTCTCTCAAATAACAATAATAAATCCAAAATAATAAATAAATAAATTAAATATTCCAAGTTAGGAATATGTTCCTAACTCTTGGGTTGTTCCTCAAATATTGGAGTTTGTTTAGTAACTCCTATCTTGGTGGGTTTTTGGTGAGAAATTATCTCAACCAAAGGATTATAAGATAGCACGGACTATATTAGACATTTTCTCTCATCTATTTAAATTGTAAACTAAATTATTTTAATAACAGAGAATGATGAGAATGCCAAGAGGCTGAAGCCTCTTTTCCGCCATTGTTTTGTCTGGTTCTGTATGTGTTTTTCTGTAATTTGTTTTTGAGTTATTTCATTTCCAATAATCTTGCCCAAAACAAGATTGAAGTACATGGAGGTAAACCTCCTCTTGGAAGGTATTTTCCATCCAAAACTTCCATAGCTTTGCCAATGCATGCAATAGTGTTAATAACCTCTTGTCATATTCAGAAATCTACCTCATGTGTGGAAGCATCATTTTCTACCCCAAGAAGATGGAGTAGCCCCTTGACACCATGCTTGTGCCATCACAGATTCCTAAGTCTTCATCTTCCAGTGCAAATGGCTGAGTGGGAGATAGAAATTTCCATATCAAAAAATTTCTCACCCCTCCTTGGAACCCATCAAAGGTTCTCAGTGATGTACTAGCTCCTACCAAGGCTCCTTCTTTAGCCAAATATGTCAATGTTACACTATGTTGAGGGAAATTTTTATTCATCTTCCAATCAGGGGGTCTCCCTGGTGGAATGCCTCCATGTAATGATACATAATGGCCTAGAGCAGGCTGTATGTGTAAGTGGACTGCTTGGTCCTTGCCCTCACTGCGCAAATTAGTTTGCCTCCTTTGTTCATAATACTTCTAAAATTGGTAGGGGTGTGTGCTTCCAAGCATATGATGCTGATCATCCTCCCTATATTTTTCTTTTATCTTCAAGATCTCACAATCTATCAAAGATGGCAGATGTTGTTCATGGAGTGTGCTTGGATCCCCATATGTGAGACTCCTTGGAACTTCTTGTGAACATACAAGAAATCCTCTTATTGGAGCAAGTGTTCCATCTCCCTCTTCATGAGGTGCTAGATATGATTGTGATGTGACAGCGTTGTTACCTCCAACCCTCTCTTCCTCTTCATCATCAATGGGAGTTACCTTATCATCAATAAGAGGATCCTATTTTGAAAAAGAGATCTCCATATCCTATTTTTTAGAAGAGCATTCTTTATGAAATGGGGATCTTCCCTCTAGCAAGGTATTCTGCAAAATTTCATTCCCCTCAATGGTTTTCTGAAATGGAATGGAGTTTATAGATCCTTCCAACCCATGCAAAGGTTTTGTTTTTTTTGGCTTGACTAGCTCAACCAAAGATGTTTCAGAATTATTTTCATCAAACCTTTCCACTATCCTCCTAGTGAACCTTGCATAAGTAGATATATTTACATTTTTTAATGAAAAGGATTCAAATAATCACCAAGAATAAGCCTTACCTTCAAGATGCAATGTTGTTACTCTAATGGCTTCATCTTCTGAAACTTGGTGTTGCTACAAATAAGTAACAAGCTCCTCCACCCAAACCCTAGCTGAGAATTTAGGTGACCCATTAAAAGTAGATAGGAAGAACCTACCCTCATCATGTTTCTTTCACCTTATGCTTCTATCATGGTTGCTAGGTATTTTAACCTCCTTGATCTTACAAAACCCTTGGAATTTTAGGTGATCTTTAAACCTCTTAGATTGAGATTCATACTCTTGCAAATAATCACCAAGAGTCTCCTTCTTGGCACACCTCCTTCCTCCAGCTCACCTGCTATGAACATAGGCCTGGTAGATAAATATAATGGTGTGGATGAATGCTCACACCCATAATATGAGGAACTATAGCTTTCCTCATGTACAAATCTTGTTGAGGGATCTCCATGTCTTTCCCTCCTCATTTCTTTTATGTCTTCCTAATGCACTGCAGAGTTTGTAGAAGAAGTTTTTAGAACTCCTTTCCTCCCAATAAATTTTTTCCTTGATCTCTTATGTAGATCTTATCTTTCCCATGAGAAGCCTCCTTAGATGACATAATGGCTGAAGTACACAGGCTGAGCCGAGATTAGAGCCCTGATACCACTGTAATATTCCCAAATGGGGAAATCAGCTATATAAGCAGCAAAAATGGATTTTTCAGAAAATTATGCTATAACAGTCAATAACAGCCCATGGATCCATTAGTTTATACATTATATCAATTAAATATGCAAGGAGATCAGAAAAAAATCACTATAGCTTAGTTAAACAGGCCTCCCAAGCCCAGAACAGCTCAAAATCACCGCAACCCCATGACTACTGCAACACAGATCTAAAGCATGTAATAGCGCATTTTACTGAGGGTTTCTACAAGAAAATTAGAAATACAAATGGATATGTTGATATATTACTCAAAAGAGTTGAAAAAGTGAGATCTAGTCTCTTTTACACAATTCCAAGGTAACCGGGCAAGGGTTTCTTGATAGACATGAGATACAAGTATATGCTGCAGATATATGGTTGAATCACAATGTTTGATTGAAGCTCTGCATCAATATGGCTGGAAATACAAATAAATGGTTGTAGCTCCTCCCTACTAGCTCTCCGGGTGAAAGGTTGATCCTTTCACTAGGAAACTAGCTCACAATCAGGGGTTTTGACCCTTCCACTACAACACCCTAAGAAATAACACAGTTCCTCAAGGAGACTATGTTTTTGTTATAGGTGACTACTTGACCCAATGCCGTATGGTGGAAATGAAGCCCAAAACAATCCTATCAGGTTCCTTCAACAAGTCCTCCAAGAAAGAGGGTGGAATTCCTGCATGAGAATCCCCTTGTACTAAACAGTACAACAAACCAAGCTAAACAGCTAAAGCATGCAATAAGTCATAAGACTCAAACATAAAATAATATTCTCCATGTTCCATAAGGCTATCATCCCCTCCATTATATAATTGATGAGCTTCCTCACCACGGGTCCCACCCATTTATGAGGTTACTTCCATGCAAAGACTCCTCCTCCAAAATTACGTTGTCTCCACTAGCTCCACTCTCTCATTTATAGCGTTGTTTGATTTGGTCAACCTTGACTTAGTCTCCATGCATTGTTTCCTTTCACACTCAAGGTGGCTTTATTCTAACTATCTAAAATGATCCACATTCACACTGGGTTGTCTCTATTGATGATTCATTCCCTCCATACTAGTGTTGTTGACTTAGTCAAACTTGACCTTGTCCACATGAATTAGCCCCTATTCACACATGAGGGTGCTTTATCCAGCTATGAATATGATCCCTTTTCACATTAAGAGGGCTTTTATGCCTATTAAAGAGATTTATGGGCCTCCTTAACCATTTATTCATCTAACTAGATGTCAAAAGCAAAATTAATATTCCAATTAGCTATATGCTAATTTAGGAATATTACACATAAACTGTGCAGATGGTTCGGGGCTTTCCGGCTCATATTCTTCCAATGTCATCCAAGGAGAATCGTCAGGCAATGGTCGAGATGAAATGGGTTGAACACAAATGACAATCCTCAATTCATCACCTTGCGCTTCAAGGGTCCCAACCTGGGAAATCGAGGGACCTCAAGAGGAGGTTCTTGAGATCCGTCAGAGGAGGGATGAGGTGAATTCAATGATTTAACCACGATGACCTTTAAAAGAAATATCAAAGAAGGAAGCAGAGAAAAAATACACAAATTTCCAAGAAATAATGAGGTTGGAGAACTGTATGGGTAAGATGTTTTTGTGGGTTGTTAATTTTAGAATTAACAAAAAATAAATAAAAAAGGGTGTGCTAGGAATAAAGGTCTGTCAGGTATTCGTGAACTATAATTTACACCTTGGTGATAAATGATAGAAAAAATGACCAAGGACTTAACGTACTACAGTCGATCTCCCTGAATTTTGTGTTTGGTGTATCACATTTATAAGGTAGTCGACTTAGTTACCTATGGTAGGCTTGCAACCTAATGGTATCTCCCCAAATATACGCGACGGTATGTGGGATTCTAGTCTGTAATAGTGTTTTCTAATGCGTAACCGTTCAATGAGATCGCCCCAAATATACTTATCATACATCAATATACTTCCATACGTGCGACGAGATATCACCCCTGGGCTGTAACACAGACCGTTAATGACAACTCCTACGTTTTACGACGCCGGAACACACCTCTAGCCTAGAATACTAAATGTTCTTGTTAGTTCCAAATGCTCCTTAAGGTAAATTGAGTGGATTTTAATGTTGATCTTGAGTTAAGTTTCAGTTTTGCTTCAAAATCAATGCCACCTAAATCCTATGGTGCAAAATAAATGCAAAAAGAAAAACTTTCCATTTCGATGAAGCCTAAAATATTTAGGGAAGAGATACAAGCAAAAGTGAAATCAATGAAACAACAATAATGCCCCCCAAACTAGCTCAAGGCTACAAAATGCAATTATTTTCAATCGTATTCACTTTTTCCCAACCAAATGAAACTTACTGAAAAATGAAAATACTTCTCTTTTCCACTAAGATGCACAAAAAAAAATTGTTTTTTTTACTTTGAATGCAATAGAAAGTAAAATAAACGAACGAATGAAGAAATGCAATAACAATCCTTTCACTTTTCCTTCAATCAAACAGAAATAAAAATTACTTTAAAAACACATGAATGAAATGCTTTTGACTCCTCTTTTTCAAAATGATGAAGACAAGCCAAATCAAAACTAAAATGAAGATCACTTTCAATTTCCTTTGAATTTGGACAAAGACTTGTGAATCAAACAATTTGTGATCCTATGTTTGACACTAAATCAAAGGTAAGATCAGAGATGCAGTGATGACCAGTGCATATGAAAAATCAATTTGAATCAAGTTAGGAACAATGCAACAAAATGCATTTGAAATGGAGAAAAATTCCCCAACTTACAAACAAATCAAAGAGATGAAAATACTCATTCAAAGAAAACAATTAAGCCAAACACACAGCAAGGAAGTCACTGAGATTCTGTATACATCCTTCAGGGGCCAAGACACACTGGAAATTCAAGGGGAAACCCTAACTTTTCCTAGGTCTAAGATCGGTGCTTCTGTGATAAGAAGAAAAGTGTTGAAAAACAAATCAGCACAGTTGTACTATATAGAGTAGCGGTGTCAGTGCCACTGTGCAAACAAAAATCGCGTTGGTCCCTAAAAAAGGGAAAAACAAAAAAGAGTTTCACACAAACACCAGACCTGACACAATGAAGTGACCATCAAACCCTACACAAAATAACAGAGGCCTAAGCAAGCTTAGATTTCAGCAATCGATCAAATTGATCCAAGATCAGTCAGGGGAAGGAAAGCTAAGAGGCTAACCTCCTCATTGTTGTCGCCAATTCTATTGTCAAGATAAATCCCCTCTGTGGAAAAAGGTGATCTCTCTAGCCCTAAAGTGGTTCTAGAAAAACGAGTTACTTTCTAATGCAAAGCTCTCTTAACTAACATTCACAACGCAACAAGGAAAGAGATGGAAGTACATTTTCCACAACACTACGTTTGAATCCATCGACGATGACCTTGGTCCATGAACTTTTTAGCTTGCTCCTTGCTAATGATGGCACACGAATACCTGCGGATGATCAAGAGGAAACTTCAAATGTAATCCAATACATAATAATCGTAAATATTAGCTATCTAGCAGATCAAGGAGTACCAGAATATTTGCATAAAAAATTAGACAAATATAGAAAGCAAACTTCAGATTTTTTGTTGATAAATATAAAAGGAAGAGCTTACAACCCAGGCCTTGATGTTGGAGGCCTCCTTTGGTGAAAATTTGAGTCCTTCACCGAAGTTCTAACACCTTCCTTCTCCCGAACACTTGGGCGTTATCACAATGCGATGATGCAAAGGGAACATGAGTTCAAAGTAGCCCGACAATGACTATCCAGACTAACCTTATTGGAAGGAGGGACATGAATTTATAGGAAGGGTGAAGAGGTTGGGAGCCCATAAAAGGAGGAGGAAGGCCCACTTTCTAAGGGATAAACCCCCATGGATGAGATCAAAGCTATAAAATCGGAGAGCTCGACTCTATCACCACCCTTTAAAAACCAACTCGTTGCCTTGGAACTTCTAGAGGTCGAAGCTTCTCCTCCATTTGAGGAAACACTGCTAGAAATGGATCAACGCGGTTTTCCAAGAAATAAGGGTGCTAGAAATGCTAAGCCAAAACTTTTAATATGACATCAACGCGAGCATGACACCAGGAAATGCGCTGACCCAGGAAACTAGGAGTTTGACCAAGTTTCTTCAGTAATCTTCCAAGGCAATTTTCTTTGAATCTTCAAGGGATGTATTAACATATTTCTTCATGGTGGAAACGTTGCACAGGATCTATCATGGGGAATTTCAGGATCAGGAATGGGAAAATGAGCATGGTAAAAATTTACTATGGAACAAACTCCAAGAGGAAGTCGTATCACTACTCCAAAAGCAAGTCAAATTCTAGATGAGCCAAGGATGTGGAACATTGACAAAGAAAGGGATAACATTTTTACTTTTGACCATTGAATATCACTAGTAAAGGGAATTCATGGGCCTACTCAAGGAATTTAGTCCAAGTTTAACCCCTTGTGAGCAAAATCAAATTATTCTTGTAATATCTTATGCATTAAAAATTATTAAGTCTCTAACTTGTGGATGACTAACAATATTTTATTAGAGAGTCTCACTAGTTGTTAACTAGCCATTAGATTTTTTTTCTATAAAAGCTAGGCTCTCCTCATTTGTAATGTGTTGTTTCCAATTGAGATAAGTGTTATCGTAATAAAGTGCTCACGTTTTGCGAACCCTTGAGTAAATTTTATTTGTGCATTGTGTGGAATGATTGTATTTATTTCCTTTATTGATATATTGTTTGGGGCTAATTAAATCTCATCTTTCTTTATGATAAATAAAAATGCACTAAGATTGACGATTTTTTCCATTGAAGGACTTCCTAATCAAATGGAGAGAACCAATTCGAGGGTAACCCCACTTGATTTTTATCGGTTTTGCAGATAAATAAATCCAAACATTTGAACCATCTCTTGACAGAGCTTCAACTAGTTTCCGGATTTTGTATCTACCGCACACAAAGATCGAATGTTGGAGACGCCACTCCTAATAAGATTTGAAAGTCATCAAGAAGGTTAAGCAATTATGAAGGAGATTTCAATTTTGGACCAAAATCACTCCCTTGAAATAGAACAACTATATCTACCTAGGGGGATATTGACTTCACATTCCAGCAAAAATAAGGCATAGGGCACAAATATTACAACAACCATCCTTATTTCAAAAATAAAAACTCCTCTTTATTTTTTTGCAATTAGTTTAGGTTATTTTTCTTACTACATTTTATTAATTAATTCGCAAGATTATATATTGAGGAAAATAGAGTTAATTGCTATATCTTGGCAAGAAAAGGTACAAGGTTTTTTTCAAGTTATTTTTACACTTGTATCTAGCTATTTAGCACTACATATCTAAAAATTATATTGATGTAACAAACTGAATCTACAAATTTCAAAGAGGTTTTCAACAATACAAGTAAATTCATCCTAAAACCTTCTTCTCTACTCTATAGTACTTAAAATCAATATTTTATGTATTTAGAGTAAATTTTCAAGTTATATCCAGCCACTTTTAAAGATTATAATTGATTCTAAAAAAAGAGGGTTTTCACTCAAAATTCTAAAAAGTAATTTTTAGCATGCTATAAATTCACTTTTCACTCAATTTTGGTTGAGGGGGGGCTCCAATAGCCTCTATATACACCCTCATACCTTCTCCTCCCTTATATTAATCATATAGAAGTGTTAAGGCAATTGTAGTGTGGTTTTTATAACCAAATTAGATTATTGTCCCTGTGTTTTTGCAAATTTAACAGTCTACTACATAGGAAAACAAGTTGTTTTGAGTAACCAATGATAAAAAGCAAAACATAATCACATTTCTCGTTGGGATTTTGAGTGTAGACTAAAATGTATAGGTTGCATAACATACTTTCCGCAATATTTGGCTACTAATATTTTCTATTTTTTTTTCAGCTGCTACAGTGATATATTTTATAGCTAGAAAACTCAAATAAGCAAACATCTTTTCTCTAGGTGACTCCATATAATCATATATAAGGCTTATGGAGTTAAATGGGGTTTATTTGGGTACTCCTCCCTCGGCCATTTAGGGGTCGTTGGGCCTAAATAGTAGAGGTTTCGGTCGAGGTGATTATGGGTCCCTACCTTGTGTGTGCCTATCTAGTAGGTTGCCAAGACCTTAACAACACTATTTATTTGATAGGTAACAAGTCTCCAATGTGAAAAAAAACCATACAAATCATGAGAAGACTCCTGCAAGTCATCTCCATAATATCATGTGTGATGTCTCCAAGGTGGAATAATCCTCCTCAAATCATGCCAATGTCCTTCTCAAGTCAAGGGAGAGTTTAACAATATTAAATGTGCCAAATAGAAACCCAATTCAATCTCCAAGGTGGACATCCCCTCAAATTAGGTGTTGAAAAGGCACCCAAAGCGGGCTTTTGATTTAATTTTCCCTTAATTAAATTGGAAGAGAAATTGTAATTTCATCTCATGACAGCTTGTATTAGTTAACTAAGTCAGAATGAATGAGTTAGCTTAAGAAATTCGAGTTAAGGGTCAAAGAGGAGGCATGTAGTGTTCTCCCATGCTTTAAGGGGATCTAGTTACAGTTATTTGTGAGTTGTAATTAGTTAACTAAATTAATTGAGTTAAAATCAGTTTAACTAGTTCTAACTGAGAAATGAGCTAGTGAGAGGTCCAGCAAATTAAATCTTATTTAATCCATGAGTAGTGATTAATCATTTAACTGATAATTCGATATAAATAGTTGTTGCATGTTAGTTATAAGGAAGACCTAGTTGAGACTGAGGTTAAAGGGATGATAACTATCATTTGTATAATTATAAATTTGTACAGGTCAGTTATAGAGTCATGTGGAGGCCAAGGATGCATTGCACAATTAATTCAAGGGAATTTCCTATTTAATAGGGTGAAAATTCCTCCAAGAATTCTTGAGCAAGGATGGCTGAACAGAGGTTGAGAATTGGTTAAGTAATTGATTGATTTTTCCTAGATCAGAATGAGACAGTTGGCAGAGCGTAGGAGTTTCTCTGAGAGAGAAAAGCACTGTATTGTTTCATGGTCTTGACTTTATACAATATATGTATAGTGGGGTTTTAGGAAGTGTGCTTTCCCTAGGTACATCTTGTGTTGTGTGATTGATTGTTTATTTCTCTTACTTATTATATTATTTTATGATCATGTTTTGTTTCCACAAATTGTAGAAGGATTCATTATTTTGTTTCAGTACATTATACGATCAGATTGAATATCGTTATTAGATTTTCTACATTAGGTAGTTGTTGGGTGAGGCCCAACTTGGTCTAAATTTGGTCAAAAGGCACTGCAACTCAAGGAGCGGAGTGCGCAGTCCAGCGATGATAAATCAACCATGTGAATTTTATTTTTTTAGTTTTGAGTCTACCCATGATATTGTAAGGTGTAACGGCTACATAAAGAGATGTCATATTAATTCAAGTATAGTAATGAATACATATATCCATGTATTGAGTCTATATTTTGTGCTATTTTACGTGCTTTGGGAAAAAGATAAGGCTCCGCAGTTGTGTGCATGGAGGCCTTGGTCTGCAACTGTGTGCACAAACTGCCCACGGCTGTGTGCACAGGGTGAAGAAATATTGTACTGAAAATATTCATCATTAATAAAGAGAAGGAAGATTCTGAAGTATTTTTTTGTTATATGCGCAATGTTTATTATCTATATTTGAAGTTTCTTTATGTATCACGAAGTATTGTATCTTGTTTTATGCATAGCGAGGTCTATCATATTGTTTATATGCATTATTATGTATTGAATATTGCATATTAGTGATAAAGGCCTAATGAACAATAACATTAAGGGATGAATAGGGTATAGACTGTGAAAGTAGATAAATGCCTTCAGGCAGTTTAGGAAAGCATAAGAGAGAAGTTTAGTAGTAGATCCACATCTTATTGTCCCTATAGATTCGGAAACTTAGTTCTAACATCCCCCAATATTTCCTCGGGTGAGACTGTGATCTACGCTGCACGTTTTTACCAAAAGGGCCAGTGATAGAGGGTTTTTTTGGTTGCACGACAACTCTGAACCTGGGTCAAGACCCCTTTGAGCCAAACAAATGGTTTTGTTTCCAAGACCAGGATCTGATTGAGGGATATTTGGATGTGGCACCCGACCAAGAAGGAAATACAATATTGGGTGGAATTGAAAGAACGGGAGTTCACAACTCAAGCAAACATAAATCCGCGACTGTCGACTAAATCTTGTTTACAAAGGTATATTTTTACATAACAACAAGAGATTTTATTCTCAACGCTTACTAACAAACTGCATGAATGGTTTTCAAAGCTGACTAAGAACAATACATGTTTTAAGAATGATAAGCCTACTGCGTGGAGCCTTGAATTGTTACAACGACTCAAGGATATCGATAACAAGATCTCAAGAGCTTTTGATTTCTGGATCGATGGCATCCTGGGAGGATTTATTACTGAGTTTGCAATAGACACTTTTGTATCGTATAGCGAAGCTGAGCGAATATTTTTTAAGGGTCCGCGAGGTAAGTATCTAAAACCTTTGAATTTGTGGATTAAAATACTTCTATGTGAAAAGGGTGTACTACAAATGCAATAATATTAATGTTTGGGCTTAAGTATAGAGGTGAATCTACACGAAGTGGGAACGATAAAGAGTAGACCACAGAAATTACATTGAGACTTATTACCGTCTGTTGTTGAGTGGCTCTGAGAGCAAAGGAGAAATAAGTAACCCCACAACCCGTAGAGGTGTGTCGCAGTCAGGAGCTGGAATAATCAGGGAACCTCTAGGATTCCCCATCCCACAACACTCCTCAGGCCTCATCCCACTCCTTAAAATTTCCCTCCACCTCCACCTCCACCTCCCCACCCCCAGTAAATATGGAAAATGATATCAAACTATTGATATTTAGAGGACTCAAATCAGAGGATCCTGAGAAATTATGTTTTGTAGCTGAAGTTGTATGGAAAGTAAGACAGATTAATGACAATGATGTGAAGAAGGCATAACTTGTCACAGTGTTGCAGGAAAGACAATTAGCATGGCACATGAAATACTCTATGACGAATCAGGATGCTTCATTGGATGATACAAAGAAATCACTGAATGTGGAGTTTAAGAAGCCAAAATCACAGTCGCAGTGTATTACGGAACTAAAGGAGATTAAGAAATTAGTAACTAAGTTTGTTTGGGAAGTATATCAAAGGTTAAAGATGTTAATGATTTGGGTAAGATATCAAATCTCTTAAGAAAAACATAAGGAGTGGTTTATAGTTGCGCTATTGCCACATATCAGGCTACCTTTAACACAAAAGAAGATATCAACATAGGTTGAAGTTCTGGAAATTTCGATGAAGATGGAAGCTTCGTCGGTGGGAGATACTCATTCAGGAGTACAATAGATTCAGAACCAACTAGCAGCAATGCATTTGGAATTACAAGATCTGAAGAAGGGTAAGGAAGTCAGGTCATAAATTCGATCAGAAGTATGGTGCATAAAGTGCAACGCAGAGGGCCACTATAAGGATCAATGTCCTATATTTAGAGACTACATCAATAGTGGAGGCCCTAATCCATTTCACCCAGCATATCATTGCATGGTGTGACTTATGTAAAGTTGAATATCTACATCACACGAAATAATGTTATTTGTTTCAGAAGTATGTGTCGACCCTGAAACAGTTGTTTTGTAACTTTTCTAGCTTGGTGGGGCATGATGAGAAGAATTTTCATAGTTATGATTTGATGATAGAGAAAAGTGCAAGCGCTTATATAATGCAAGTTTAGGGATGTGCACAAGAGGATCAAGTTCAATATGATGGTCGAGGAGGATTCCAAGGAAAAGGAGGAGGTGTTGGTCGCGGATGTGGCTAGCTCATTTGTTAAAACTACAGTGAAGCAAGATACTTCGTGCCGGATTTTCAGAATCCTACCCCCATATGTCAGTACTATAAAGTTTTTAATCATGTGATAGAAGAATGTCCAGTCCTTATAACAAAGATGCAGGAGAAAAGAAACCATTAGCCTGCGCAAAATTTACAAATGATGATCATTGAACCAAGGGAAGATGATCCATGCATTAACATCGTCACATGAAGTGGCACAGTAACAAGAGATGATATAGCCGAAGGTAAGAAGCCGATCGAAGACACTTGGGTTAGGAATATTATAGAAATATCCCTTGGGTTCAGTATTCAGGTCGAAAATAAGCATTCCTAGATGCGAAGTGAAGTTTCATGGATCCAGTAGCTTCTACCTCTAGCGCGCAACCACAAAGGACGTTGATACCGAAGAGGGACAACACTGAAGTAACTACTCAGCTAAAATAATTTGATCCAACTATATTGAAATAATTTTGGCATACCTGTATGAATTTGTTGCAAGATCAGAAGGTTGTTAAAGGACTTCAAGAGCTAATAGACTCTTGTGCTAGAAAAGAAGAATCGTGAAATGAGTCACACACATTCAACAAGTTGAATCGACATAAGAAGATAACAGAAACAGAGATGAGACTAACTACGCAGATCGGAGAATATGACATGGATCAAGTAATCCTGGATCTAGGATCTGATGCCAATGTATTGCCTAATCAAACTTGGGAGTGAATGGGAAAGTAGATGTTTCAATGGTCATCGGTCCAGTTGAGAATGGCTAACCAGCAAAAGATCATCCCTATGGGAAGTCTCTTTGGAATTGTCGTAAATATTGAAGGAGTGCACATTGTTGTAGATTTCGAAGTAATTGAGATTGTAGATGATAGAAATCCATATACGACGTTGCTTGGATTGGATTGGGCTTTCAATAATGATGCAATAATCAATCTGAAAAGGAGACAGTTGGTGTTTGAAAAGGGTGATATGCGGGTCATCGTTCCTCTAGACCCATTAGAAGGAGTCTGGTATACAGAGCTTGTCTATGATGAGTATTGTTATGCATACATTGATAATATATACAAGATCACAGTGAGAATAATATGGGTTAATCTCCTGTTGTACAAATCAGCCCCTCCATTTGAATCTTGGCCATAGTCTCTTTTTCCTTTACCGCTACCCTTCCCGCATCGGAAATACATTGAAAAAGGGCTAAAGTCCACTTTGAAAGATTACATAAGGTTTAGCCCCTTTTCCTCCTAGCTCCGCGCCTCCTTTTGCATATAACCAAGCGCTGCCCCTTTGAGCATTTATCGCAAATCGCATAATCACACCATCACATATCCGCCTCATCGCAAAAGCGCAGTTTCTCGCACGCACCATCCCCCGCCATCGCGTTTTTCATTTTTGCGATCCGCGCTCGACTGACCACACCCATCGCATAGGGCAAAGCGCGGAATTTTGGGTTTTTTTTTCTTATTCTTCTTCCATTGCATTTTCTCCCCTTGCGATCCTGCGATATGCGCTCCAGGTCCCACCTCTAGAGCCTTCATTCCGCTGTCTTGTCGCGTCTTTCCTTTGTAACTCCTCCAAAAGTTAATCTTCTGAGTTTTCGTACCATCAGCGCCCGTCCGCCATTTTTCGTTGTGTGCCTACACATCATTCACGGTTTCTCCATTGTTCACATATTCCGGTTATGTGTCACACCTCTGCGTTTTCGTTTGAAGTCTCCTCCCCGCGTCATTCTATCATCCTCTCATATCTATGCCACCACTTCTGTTAGTCTCGCTTTGTCCACTATCTCTGTCATCAGTTTTATTCAACAGGCTTTGGTTTTTACAGGAACTTGTGGTGGGAAAAAAATTAGCGGAAAAGATCCGGAAGTCACTATGATGTGACCTCCATTAAAGAAGGGTACTTCGATCCATGGAACTCTCCAGAGAAAAATCAAAAGGAACGCATTTGGACAGATGAAAACATTAATGCAGCAGCAGATTATTAATGAAGAAGCAATGAATTCAGGGTCCAGCTTGAAAGAGGTTCCAAATCTAAATTCAAGAATAGAAGATCGAAATTACCATGCATGGAAACGGACGCCTCAAGGTTTTATTGCCGCAGATCTTCCTCCTCCAGAAAAAGGCCGAATGTTTACATATTTTATTAATTACGTCTTGTGTATAGACAGATTTTCATTTCCAGCATTCATTTCAGAAATAAATTGTAAAGTACAGACAATTATGTTCAGTCGTTTCATAGTGTGGGCGCGAATATTTTCCGCCATTTGATTCAAAATAAATCATTAAATGCTCTCTATCTACCGCCTCCTCTAGAATTCTCTATTGAGTCTATAAAAGCTAAAAGAAAAGACATTGTAAGGGTTCCAGATTTCTATCAGCAAACTGTGCAGTGAGAAGACTTCTGTATACATTTTTGTAATATTTCTGTATGAAGCTTCAGAGCCCGTAGGGTCTCAGTGAGGAGGGGTTATAACTGTAATGAGGATTCTGGTCTCTGGTATTTCACAGTATGTAATTTCTCTTATGTGTTAATACAATATCTCTTTCATGCTATTTGTCTTCTTGTATCATGTTCTAGAATGCGAGTGGCTCACTAGTTTGCAGTAAGGATTCATCCTCGTTGATGCCCTTTCTGGAATTAGTCAAGCGCTTTAAATAGGCCTAGTCATGGTATACTGTTCCATGTTCACTCTTTCCATATTTTTTGCTATATTAGTTGCTTGAGGAGGGTGCTTTTAAAACACCATTGTCATATAAGGATTCGTAAATTGGTGCGCCCTTATATGGTTTTGTTTTGTATCTGGGTATCAGTCTCATGCCAGCTAATATCTTCTTATGTTTCCTCAATGCACTCACTTCCTGATATTTGATTTCTGTGATATATTATTTAAACTGGCCTTCTTTATAGTAAGCGGTCTCTTAACTGTCTGATGTCTTTGTATTGGAGTTTTATTTGATGTCCCTACATTGTTCTTATCTTTGTATCATCTTTTGAGAGAGTTTGGTTCCATTTGAATCTATTTCCTTGTTTCAACAAGAGATAGTAGGAAGGCATTTGGACTGACAACCCAAGCTATATTACGTGTCTCCCTGCTATATAAGATGTCCTAGGCCCTGGTCTATGGAAACTCTAGACTGTCTCTAGGGGGGGTGACAAAATCATCCACAACATCTTTCTGGCGCCGTTGCCGGGGAACGAATTCAAGAATATCAATTTCCCTGGGTCTCGACAAATTGTTTTCACTCTCTAATCAGGTGAGCACAGAGAGTTGAAGAGTTGCATATCTCTCACCTTGGCGACTCCACTGGACAATATTTGATAAGTTTTATTGGTAGTCCTGGCTCCTCGTAAGCCGCATTTGAGGTCAGATACATCCCAGTCGAAAGTATATTACGTGTCTGACCCAGAGAAAGTTATTCATAAAAGAACTTGGAAGGAGAGGAAGTCAGCCCGTGCTGAAAATTCTGAATATTCCATTGAAGATTACCCGCCCTCTTCTTCTCAAGAAGTTGGAACAGAAAATCCCGAGTTTTACTCGGAGACTCCACGTAGAGGAAGTGCCTCAATTGAAGAAGAATCTCATCCTTCTTTTGAGGCTGAAGAAATTAAAGAAGTCACAGAAGTAGCTGCTGTTAACCGTGAGTTATTCCCATCCACACCTCAGGCTTATGTGCAATATATTCCCATTGATATTCGCACTCCGCTTCCTCCTACTCCTCTCCCTACTTTTGTATCTCAGACTATTGTACAACCCCCACCTCCTCCAATGGCCAATGTTCCTGCATTTCTTTTGAACAAATACGCCCCACTGGCCTTGCCCCAAGTGTTAAATGATATGCCACAAGATTATCTAAAGATTCTGCCGAGGTTTAATGGTGAAAATGGAGCTGATGCTCAGAAACATCTCGAGACCTTCTCCTCTTTTGCAGAGAACCTAAATGTTGAACATCTGGATGTGGTCTTGAGATTATTTGTGCAGTCTCTGGAAGGGGAAGCCAGAAAATGGTTTAAGATGTTGGGAAATAATTCTGTGACCACCTGGGACCAAATGGAAAATACTTTTCTCAGGAAGTGGGGAGAAAAGAAAGATCACGGTCAATGTCTCACTGAATTCAACACCATGAAAAAGAAACAGAATGAAGGAGTTTCAGACTTTATTAAAAGATTCAATAAGTTATACCTGAGCCTGCCCCCTGAGATGAAGCCCCATGAAGCTGCTGCCAAGATAATTTTCATAGCAGCCTTTGAATCTGATTTTGGCTTCTCTTTGAGGGAAAGGAAACCTGCCACTTTAGATGATGCACAGTCAGATGCTCTGGAATTGGAAGCAAATTTTTCCTCCACCGGCAAACTAAAGGGAAAAACTGAACAAGATACTAGGAGGAGAGGCAAAGAAGAGGTTTCCGCTTCAAGTCAAGAAAAAGATCCAGAGAGATTGGATGAAATAAGTAAAATGATAAAGAAGATGGTCAAGTTTGAACTGGAAGCTAAAAATGCAGCTCCCAAGAATTTCTATAATGCTCCAAACAGAGGATATAATCCCCAGTATAGAAGGCCACCTCTCCAGATATTGCCGAGAGAGACGAAAGAACAACAAGACCAGGTACCTCATCCCTTATACTTGGAAGGACCAGCAGATGACTCCACTGGAGATGCAGCTTATGGAGTAGAAGATTCAAATATGGCTCTTTCAAATAATGATGATATGGAGTGCCCGCTGCAAGATGAAGACGAAGAAGCGGAGATTGACCATTACTGTAAGAAATTTGCTGATTTTATGGAAGCACAATTCAACGTAAAATATGATCTCAGATCCTCAAGGAAGAGGACTAGAACTCAGGAGCAAGAGGAAGAACTACCTCAAGAAGAAACATCTGCTCAGAAGGGATCAGCAACAAAGAAGAATGCGGAAAAAGGTAAGAATCTTCTGAATACCCCCTTGCAGTCTAATGATCAGATTCCTTCTTCTTATAAAATAGTCGGTCCCCCTAATGCTGAGCCGGTATCAAAAGAAGTTAAGTCTTTAGGTGAAAATAAGGAGTCAAAAGAAATTGTGATAGAAAAGTCCCCATCTGCTTTCAATTTGCAAAGAGAACTCGAGAAGATTAAGATCCCTGTCCCTCTGACTAAGTTATTAAAACAGCCTGTATATCAGTCTCAAGTCACCTCTTTTATACTTCCCCCAGAAATACCAATTACGCCCGATAGTTTAAATCTCCAAGAAGAAAGACCTATGGTAGTCTTTGGCCCACATGTCGAGGAGATAGACCCTTCTACTCCTCCCTTTTATGTATCCCTAGTTATACATGACCTGCTGTTACATAACTGTATGTTAGATTCTGGGGCTTCCCATAATCTTATGCCTCTGTCTGTCATGGAACAACTAGGACTGCAAATTACAAGACCATACAAAGATTTATATTCATTTGATTCTAAAAGAGTTAAATGCTTGGGAATGATTAAAGATTTAGTGGTCAATTTGGCCCAAATCCCAGCAAAGAGTGTGGTCATGGACATTGTGGTTGCTGATATCCCAGCCCGCTTTGGCATGCTGCTGTCAAGGTCCTGGGGTACAAAGATTGGGGGATCAATTAAATTAGATTTAACATATGCTACTGTCCCAGTCTTTGGAGGACAAGAAAGGAGGTTGTACAGAGAGACTAGACTTGTTAAAATGGTAACTAAGGCTGACTGCTTAGAGAACTCTCCAGTTTATAACAAAGAGGGAGACTTCTCATGTTTGATGTTAGAAGAAAATCAAAATTATGCTCATGAACCCCTCTTTGGTCAATTTCAAGCCGAGCAGCCTAAAGGAGATCAGGAATCAGAGATTTGGACTTTACATTTTGATGGGGCAAACTCAAGGGAAGGTAATGGACCTGGGGTATTGTTGATTTCTCCTACAGGAAAATGGGTGCCACTGTCCTTCAAACTAGAATATGAGGCTACCAACAATGTAGCTGAATATGAAGCACTATTATTGGGACTGCAAACAGCTAGAAACATGGGCATCCAATGTTTAAAAGTCTTGGGAGACTCTGAGCTGGTAGTAAGGCAGATCAAAAATGAATGTCAAACCAAACACCCTCGGCTCAGAGCATATAGAAACGAAGTATGGGACATGATAGAAAATTTCTTCTCAGCATTTAACATACAGTTCATGCCCCGGGAGCAAAACAGAATAGCAGACTCTCTCGCTGTAGCTGCCAGTACCTTTCGTCCTCCTCAGAATCCGCTTTTAAGATATGAAGTGGAGGTACGGTACAGACCATCCATTCCAGATAATATAAAGCATTGGCAGGTATTCGAAGATGATGAACAAATGAAAAGATTTATGGAGACTGTGGGAGAATTCTCCAATATGGAGATTGATGATAACGAAGAGGAAGAAGCTGAAAATATTGCTGAAAACAAATGGGAAGAAAAGATAGTAGGGAATAGAGTGCTGCAGCTGAAAGGAAATGTTATACCTAGGGTTCTAGTACCCCTAGAAAGATTATTTAATAAAAATGATATTCCATTGCAGCCAAATAAAGTAACAGAGGAAGATCAAGTGGAAGACTTGAATCTGGGTACTTATGCAGATCCTAAAATTATCAAATTATCCAAGAAAGTCCCAGAAGATTATAAAGAAAAATATTTGAAGTTATTTCAATCTTACAAAGATGTTTTTGCGTGGTCCTATCAGGACCTAAAAACTTTTGATGTAAATATAATGCAACATAAGATTCCATTGAGGGAGGATGCGAAGCCATACAAGCAAAAGCTCAGACAAATAAACCCCTTGCTGCTTCCCTCAATTGAAAAAGAAATCAAAAAATTACTGAAAGCCAAGATAATTGTGCCCCTAAGGTACTCAGAGTGGATAGCAAATCTTGTTTCTGTGCGGAAGAAGAATGGAGAAATAAGGCTATGTGTAGATTTTAGGAATTTGAATAGAGCATCTCTCAAAGATAATTATCCACTGCCTAAAATGGACCACATCCTGCAGAAAGTAGTGGGAGCATCCAGAATGTCAATGATGGATGGATTTTCTGGTTATAATCAGGTGGCTGTATTTCCAGAAGACCAGAAGAAGACTGCATTTACTACGCCTTGGGGAACCTTTATGTATGCCAGGATGCCATTCGGATTAATTAATGCAGGAGCTACTTTTCAAAGGGCAATGGACATAGCCTTTGTGGGAGAACAGGACAAGTTTTTGGTAGTTTATCTTGATGATATCACTGTGTTTTCAAAGAATGATGATGAACATATTGAGCATTTAAGAAGAACTTTTGAGAAATGCAGAAGGTATGGCCTGTCCCTCAACCCTCAAAAGTCCTTATTTGCATTAGATGAGGGAAAACTCTTAGGGCACATTGTAACAAGAGATGGTGTGAAAATAGACCCTAAAAGAGTTGAAGTAATAAACAACATTCCTCTGCCCAGGAATAAAAAGGAAGTATAGGTGTTTTTGGGCCGAATTAATTTTCTAAGAAGGTTCATTCCTAACTATGCTGAGATAGTTAGGCATATAACTAATATGTTGAAAAAGGACAGTGAAGTCAAGTGGTCCCAGGAGTCTAGAGATGCATTCACAAGGATAAAACAGGCATTTGCTGAAGCTCCTGTGTTAGCAGGACTAGATTACAAAAAGCCATTTATGATTTTTTCATTTGCTTCCCCTCACACAATTGCTGGAGTGCTATTGCAGAAAAATGAAGAAGGATATGAACAGCCTATAGCTTTCTTCAGCCAAGTACTTTATGATGCAGAACTGAAATATAATATACTGGAGAAGCAGGCATACGCCCTGGTAAAGTCCCTTAAAGCTTTTAGAGTCTATGTTTTGCAATCTCATATTACTGCATATGTCCCCACAGCTGCTGTAAAAGACATTCTGGTTCAGGGAGACAGCGAAGGTAGAAGAGGAAGATGGATTGCAAAAATCCAGGAATATGATTTGGATATAAGGCCAAACAAGTTGGTCAAAGGACAGGGACTTGCCAAGATGTTATCTGAATCAAATCATCAAGCTCTGGGCATTAATCTATCCATGTTAGCAAATGAAGAAGCAGAAAAAGGAGAGGAGCAGCAAGGACTTGAGATGGCTACGCAAAAGGTACACGTGAAATATCTAACCAGTCCATGGTATAAAGAAATAGTTGAATATCTTTTAACACTTAGCCGTCCTTCAGGTTGTGATAAAGTAAAATACAGAGCTGTGAGAATGAAATCACAGAAATATGTAATTTCCAATGGACAGCTCTATTGGAGAGACCCTCTAGGTATATTATTGTTATGCCTCACAGAAGATGAAGCGCAAAAAGCATTAATAGAATTTCATGAAGGGATTTGTGGAGGACATTACAGTTGGAGGGCCACAACACATAAAATCTTGAGGGCCGGTTTTTACTGGCCAAAAATGTACTCAGATACTTTTGCCCAAGTCAGAGCATGCGACAAGTGCCAAAGATTTGCAGAGAGACAGAAATTAGCAGCTATGCCCTTGATTCCCATCCATGTAAATGAACCGTTTCAGAAATGGGGACTAGATTTTATAGGAGAAATACATCCCCCATCAAGTGGCCAACATAGATGGATACTAACAGCCACGGACTATTTCACGAAATGGGTGGAAGCAATACCTACAAGAAACGCTACAGATGCTGTGATCATGAGGTTTATAGAGGAAAATATTATATCCAGATTTGGCTATCCGGTGTAGCGACGATGCGCGAGGCTTTCGAGTACGCACGGAGTTTGTAAAGTTTTGTCAAAATTATGTGTTACAACGACTCACTCCACAGCATACTATCCATGAAGAGAAAATAGTGAGGTCCTCTATTAAAACACGGATTAGACCTTGAACGATAAGAAATCGAGCTTGGGACTCTCAATTGAAGTTTGCTTTGTGAAGCGAATAGGATAACTAGCAAAGAACGTACACGGAAATCACACAAAGGCACAAAATTTTGATAGAACTCATTCCCTCTGCAATTAGCATTGCGGTGGCACGTTTCATGCAAGAAATGGAAGAACCGAATGACATGATGGAAAATTGTCGGTGGTGGGGTGGAACAACGCAACTTCGGGTAAATGAGGGCGATGAAATACTGGGGAAAAAAATGAAAGATATTTTTGATCGCCATGCAGGAATGGAGCTAGATGGGGAGACACGGAGCTCGAGGTGGGATGTTCGCAGACGAGAAAAAGCAAGCACAGCTTCGATGGGCGGCCAGTTCAGGTCATTTAAAATAGTGAACACAGGGAGAAATAATACTTTCATGTTAGAAAATCTCTCGAGCGGTATTGAACATCCCGTGATGGAAAATTCATCGACACTACTTTCGGTCGACTAGGTTAGATGGGGCACAGTGTATTTGTGTATATAATATGGCTCAAGGTGGGTTAAATTTTAAGAAATGTAAATAGTATAAATAGCTAATAAGTTTTGAAGAAAATGCAAAGGGGAGTCAAGGTACGGGTTCTCGACATGCCCAGAGACGAACATCTGCGTCCCCGATTAAGAGCAGAGCGCTGAAATCGGCCCCTCCATTTGAATCTTGGCCATAGTCTCTTTTTCCTTCATCGCTTCCCCTTCCCGCATCGGAAATACATTGAAAAGAGGGTTGAAGTCCACCTTGAAAGATTACATAAGGTTTAGCCCCCTTTTCCTCCTAGCTCCGCGCCTCCTTTTGCATATAACCAAGCGCTGCCCCTTTGGACGTTTATCGCAGATCGCATAATCGCACCATCGCATGTCTGCCTCACCGCAAAAGCGCAGTTTCTCACGCGCACCATCCCCCACCATCGCATTTTTCATTTTTTTGATTTGCGCCTGACTGATCACGCCTATCGCATAGCGCAGAGTGCGGAATTTTGGCTATTCCATTTTTCTTCCATCGCATTTTCTCCCCTTGCGATCCTGCGAGATGCGCTCCGGGTCCCACCTCTAAAGCCTTCATTCCGCTGTCTTGTCGCGTCTTTCCTTTGTAACTCCTCCAAAAGTCAGTCTTCTGAGTTTTTGTACCATCAGCGCTCGTCCGCCATTTTTCGTTGTGTGCCTACATGTCATTCATGGTTTCTCCATTGTTCACATATTCCGGTTATGTGTCACACCTGCGTTTTCGTTTAAGTCTCCTCCCGCGTCATTCCTACATATCTCTCTGTATCTATGCCACCATACTGTGGTCTCGCTTTGTCCCTGTCTAAACGCTGGTTTTATTCAACGAGGCTTTGGTTTTGCGGGGAACTTGTGGTAGAACAAGAAATTAGCTAAACATGATACGAGAGTCACTATGATAAGACCTCCCATTAAAAAGTGTGATGCTGGAACTCTCAGGCGTCGAGCATGGTCGGACGGACAGAAAACATTAATGCAGCGACAGACTATTAATGAAGAAGCAATGAATTCAGGGTCCAGCTCGAAAGAGGTTCCAAATTTAAATTCAAGAACTGAAGATCGAAAGTACCATGCATGGAAACGGGCGCCTCAAGGTTTTATTGCCGCAGATCTTCCTCCTCCATAAAACAACCGAATTTTTACGTATTTTATTATTTATATCTTGCATATAAATAGTTTTCATTTCCAGTATTCATTTCCAGAAATAAATTGTAAAGTACAGTTAATTATGTTTAGTCGTTTCATAGTGTGGGGCGAATGTTTTCCGCCATTTGATTCAAAATAAATCATTAAATGCTTTCTATCTACCGCCTCCTCTAGAATTCTCTATCTGGTCTATAAAAGCTAAAAGAAAAGACATTACAAGTTTATCACTATGACAAGCGTAAATTAAAGCTTCTTGTATACCTGTTTACATGTACACGTATGGCTTGGGCAGTAGGGTCTCAGTGAGGAGGAGTTATAACTGTAATGAGGATTCTGGTCTTTGGTATCTCACAGTGTGTAATTTCTCTTATGTGTTAATACAATATCTCATTTCATGCTATTTCTCTTCTTGTATCATGTTCTAGAATGCGAGTGGCTCACTAGTTTGCAGTAAGGATTCATCCTTGTTGATGCCCTTTCTGGAATTAGTCAAGCGCTTTAAATAGGCCTAGTCATGGTATACTGTTCCATGTTCGCTCTTTCCATATTTTCTGCTATATTAGTTGCTTGGGGAGGGTGCTTTTAAAACACCATTGTCATATAAGGATTCGTAAATTGGTGCGCCCTTATATGGTTCTGTTGTGTATCTGGGTATCAGTCTCATGTCAGCTAATATCCTCTTATGCTTCTTCACTGCACTCACCTTCTGATATTTGATTTCTATGATATATTATTTGAATCGGCCCTCTTTACAGTAAGCGGTCTCTTAACTGTCTGATGCTGTCATGCTGAAGTTTTACATGATGTTCCTACATTATTCTTGTCTTTGTGTCAGCTTCTGAGAGAGATTGGTCCCATTCAAATCTAATTTAGTTCCCTTGTTTCAAACAAGATATAGTAAGCGAGTTCTTGGACTGAAAACCCAAACTAAAAGGGCTCCTTGCTATATTAAGATGTCCTAGGCACTGGTCTATGGCAACTCTAGGCTGTCTCTAGGAGGGTGACAAAATCATCCACCCCCAATCCCTATGGAAGGATAAGCTAGGAACAAGAGAGTTCTTGTATTTCTGACTCTGATGAAGAATTGGAAAATTGGCAGAACAGATTGCATGAAGTCGCTACAAGAAAATTTAATAGAATTACAAGATCACTTCGTTGCGTAACTTTAGAGGTATGTCATTTGCCTTATTATGATGGGATACGAGATGTCTTTGTTTTTCATAATGAATTTGAAAAAAAAGTTTCAGAAGAACAAAGGTTCTAATCATTTGATGTAGTCCTCAGATCTATACCTTCTAAATGGTGGGGAACTCATAAAGCAAATAACAGAGGTTGGAAGGAGTATCGCAGGTTGATGAAAAATATATTTGGCCAAGTAAATACCAAAATCGAAGAAAAATATGATGGAAAAGAGGATCCCTTGGAGCATATGTCTCGTTGGAATGGGGCTTGGGGAAAAGAGCCACAATTAGAGTGGGTACATATATTTTTCCACACATTGGACCTGATACCTATGAACTGGTATCTTGAGACATAGTTGCGCCATGGAAATGTAAGCTGGAAAAAATTGGTTGAAGGGTTCCTTTTAACATTTACTTTTGAGGATGACTGTCAAAGCGTTGATGAAGCCCTTCAGGAAGTCTAAGCAAGGATTTTTACGACTACTACTGCACCAACTTGGATACAACAAGATTGGGCTGCATAGTTGGAGCACGCATTGGAATGTTATAATGTGATAGAAGAATAGGAGGATGAGGATCTACACAATATTGATATCCTAGAATCAAAAGGACGTCGCAAAGTTTTTGGGCCAGAGTCTGAAGTTTTTGACATAATGTATCCCATGAAGATGCGGAAGGTGAATATTGGGTTATAAGAAGACCCAAAGTTTGTGTTGATTGGATATTATTGGGAAGAAGGCACATTAAGAAAAGTTGCAGAGCTTTTGCATGAGTATCAAGAGCTCTTTCCTACAAATTTTTCTGAACTAAAGGGGATAATAGGATACCTCGGAGTTATGAGGATTACTTTGAAACCAGATGCAAAGCTGGTAAAATAGTCACCATATATATTGAACCCAAAATACATGAAAAAAGTGAAAGCGGAGTTAGAAAAGATGATCAAGGCAGGGATCATCGAACTGGTTAAAGAATCTAAATGGGTAAGTCCTATGGTAGTTCACGAGAAGAAGACAAAGGGTGAAATCTGAATATGTGTGGACTTGAGGAAATTGAATGATGCATGTGCACATGACCCTTTTCCCACACCATTCACCAACGAAGTGTTGGATAATGTAGGAGGACAGGAGGCTGACTCTTTCACAGATGGTTTTTCAGGTTACCATCATATCAGCATTGCATCGAAAGATTGACATAATACAACGTTCACTACAGAGTGGGGTTGTTACCAGTACACTGTGATGCTTTTTGGGTTGAAGAATGCTCCTTCTATCTTTTCTAGAGTTGTAGTTGTGGATTTTAAGGAGTATATACACAAATTTTTGGAGGTTTACTTTGATGATTAGATTGTTTTTGGTTTGCTGAAAACGCATGTATCGAGCTTGAGATTGATGTTGGACACTTGTAGACAATATCAGATATCGTTGAATTTGATGAAGTGCATCTTTTGTGTACCTTTTGGTATATTATTGGGGCATGTTGTTTGCAGGCATGGATCAATGGTAGACCCTGCAAAGATAGTTTCTATTGTGAACTTGGAGCCACCTAAGACATTGAAGCAACTGCATACAACACTGGGACATACTGGATAATACAAGAAGTTTATAAAGACATATGGGTAGATCACAACATCGATGGAGAAGATACTGAAGAAGGGTGTTACTTTTTGTTGGGATGAATAATGCCAAAAGAGCCTTGACATACTAAAGGAAAAGATGGCCTTCATAGATTCTAGTATTTCCATACTGGAATAAGGAATTTTATGTACATGTCGATGCCTCTTGCATAGCATTGGGTGCAGTATTGATGCGGCCCCAGAATAAGGAGATATTGATCACCCCATAGCTTTTGCAAGAAAAATATTGTCCTAGGTGGAGAAGAACTATTCTACGACAGAAAGAGAGGGGTTGGTTATAGTTTATGCATTACAAAAGTTCAGGCACTATTTGTTGGGAGATCACTTCAATATGTTCATTGATCACTTCGCACTAAAGTATTTAGCGAATAATCTTGTTCTAGGAGGAAGTATTTGTCAGGGTTGTTATTATTTCAAGGGTATGATTTTGAAGTTATAATCAAACCAGGGAGATTGAACGTTGGTGTTATGGGCATACATGACAACATGTAAGAAGCTAACAGGACAACATGTAAGAAGCCGACAGGACACACACCTTTTAGGTTGGTCTATGGACAAGAAGAAATCATGCAAATGGAGTATATTGTGCCCAGTTTAATAATTGCAGTATTTATAGACATGGAGTACCACGACACAATGGAAGAAAGTGTTACATAGTAATTTGTCACCATGCTCATTTTCGCGTACCTAATCTTGAAATTCCCCGTTACGAATCCTATGCAATGTTTCCATCATCAAGAAATATGCTGACATATCCCCTTGAAGATCCAAAGAATACTTCCTTGAAAGATTACCTGAGAAACTTGGTCAATTCCTAGTTTCTTGGGTTAGCGCCCTTCCTAGTGCCATGACTGTGTTGATTTCCTTATCCCAATTCTGGCCCGCCCTAGTTTATAGGAAAATTGCGTTGATCCCCTTTTTGGTAGTGCTTCCTCAAATGGATGAGAAGCTTCGACCTCTAGAAGGTCAAGGGCGGCGAGTTTCTTGTTGAACGGAGATGATAAAGTCGAGCTTTCTGATTTTGGAGATTTGATCTCATCCATGGGGGGTTATCCCTTAGAAAGTGGGCCTTCCTCCTCCTTTCGTGGTCTTTCAACCTCCTTCTCCTTGCTATAAATTCACATCCGTCATTCCCCCAATTTTAGAGCTTGGTTGATCATTTTCAGACTTGTTTGAACTTTCATCCATTCGCATGCTTGCATCGTGATTAAGCCTACGTGCACGAAAGAAGGAATGATTTTGAGTTGGGTGAAGGAATCATATTCTCACCTAAGGAAGCCTCCAACATCAAGGCCTGGCTATAAGCTCTCCTTTTTTAATTTATCAATAATAACATTTAATGTTTGCTTTCTATATTTGTCTCCATGATTATGTAAATACTCTAGCACTCCTTGATCTGTTAGATAGCTAGTGTTTATGTTTATTATATATTTTATCACATTTGTTGTTGTCCCCCGATCATCCGCAGGTATTCGCGCACCATCGGTAGTAGGAAGCGGGCCTACAAGGATCGTGGATCGAGGTCACCATCAACAGATACAAGGATAGTGATTAGAAAAATTTATTTATGTCTCTTTCATCTATGCATTGTAATCATTCGTTAAGAAAGCTTATGTTAGAAATAATCTCGTGTTGCTAGACCAAATCTAGGGCTAGAGAGATCACCTCTGTCTGCAGAGGGGATTTATCTTGGCAACAGAACTGGTGACTCCACTGGGGAGCTTTAGCGCTTTAAGTCCTCCTTCCCCGAACTAATATTGGATTAGTTTCTCCGATTTATGAAATTTAAATCTGCTTAGGTCTCTCTCACCTTGTGTAGAGGTTATTTGTCACTTCATTGTGTTAGGTAAGGTGTGTCTGTGAGACTCTTATGTTTTTTCCCTATTTTTAGCAACAATGCCCTTTATGTCCTCACAGTAGTGCTGGAAGCGTTGTTCTATATAGTACAGCCACATTGATTGGCCTTTCGAGATTGTTCTACTCAGTACAAAAGCGTTGATATCAGCCTTTGGAAAATTTGAGTTTCCCTCCTGATTATCCAGAGTATCCTGGCCTTTGAAGGAGTCTGTGAGATCTCAGTGATCTCCTTGTTGTGTGTTTGACTTACCTATCTCCTCTAAGCAACTCTGATTCGCCTCTTTGAGTTGTTGTAAGTTTGGGAACCTTTTTCCATTTCAAACACTCTTTGTCACATTTTTTCTTGTCTTGTTTCGAAGAGAGTTGGTGTATGATTTGGTCATCTCTGCATTTTTTACTATTTCCCTTTGGTTCAGTGTCAAGCACGAGATTACAGTTTTTTTGACGTGCAAGTTTAGAAGAGTGTGTTTTGTCAAAATTCAAAAGAAATTGGAAGTGATTTTCTTTTTCGTTTTAGATTTAGACTATCTTTGTCGTTTTAAGAAGAGTAAAAATAATTTCATTTGTGCATCATTTAAAGCGATTTTTATTTGGTTAGATTGAAACAAAAGTAAAGATATCTTGCATTTATTCCTTCTTTCATTTGTTTTTCTTTCATTTCAAAGTGAAAAATAAAAAATAAAAAATAAATATTTTCATGCATCTTAGTGAAAGGAAAGGAATTTTCATTTTCAATTATCTTGCATTCATTGGGAAAGTGAATTCAACTTGAAAATCATTGCATTTTCATAACTTTGAACTAGTTAAGGGTAATTTTATTTGCTACATTGAGTGCATTCTTGTTTGTCTCTCTTCCCTAATTAGTTTATAATTCATCAAAATTGAAATCATATTTCTCGCATTTAGTTTGCATCATAAGGATTCAAGTAACATTCGTTTTGAGCCTTGAAACTGAAACTTTAATCAAGATCAACTTAAAATGAACCCAATTTACCTTAAGGAGCATTGGAATTAAGGAGAATATTTAGTTGTTGAAGCTAGAGACGTGTTATAGTGTCGTTAAGCGTAGGAGTTGTCGCTAACAGTCCGTGTTACAACCCATACGTGTTACAACCCACGGGTGATATCTCATCCCGCATACGGAAGTATATTAATGTATGATAAGTATATTTGAGACGCTCTCATCAAACGGTTACGCATTAGACAACTCTAATACGGATTGGAATCCCATGTACCAGTGCGTATATTTTGGGAGACACCACTAGGTTGCAAGCCTACCCTAGGTAACCGAGTCGGTCGTCTTGTAGACGTGATACACCAAACACAACATTTGGGGAGACCGACTGTTATACGTTAATTCCTTTGCCATTTCTCTTTCATTTGATCACCAAGGTGTATATTGAAGTTCATAGATACTTGGTAAACCTTTATGTCTAACACATCCCTTTTTATTTATTTATTTTTGTTAATTCTAAGAGTAACTTCCCACGAAAACATTTCACCCATGTAGTTCTATATCTTTTATTTCTTGGTAAGTTATGATTTGGTTCACCTATTTCCATTTTGATTTTCTTTTCTAAGGTCATTGTGGCTGAATTGTCGAATTCGCCCACTCCCTCCTTTGATGGATCTCAACAACCTCCTCCAGAGGTTCCTCATTTTATAGTTGGACCGCTCGAAGCGCAAGGTGAAGAGCTTGGAATTTTCATCAGTGTTCAACCCATATCATCTCGAGCACCTCCTAACGATTCTCCTTGGACCACATCGGAAGAATCTGAACCGGAAAGCCTTGAACAAGTTGAATAGTTCTTAGTCTTTTCTTCCAATATTCTCCTTGATCCAATTGTAGTCTCTCCTGAGCAACCTTACAATGCTTTCGATCAACCTGGAATCTCTTTTCAATCTTATCCGGTAGCATCTCACTCTACCGCTCATCAGTTGTTTCCGAACGAAATGGCGTCAAATTTTGATCGTGTTCCGTTTGTCAGTGTTCCTCAAAGAACTCTTCAGGAAACCTCTACCTTGTATATTACGTAAGCCTCTTCATCAGTTTTCCCCTCCGAGGGAGATTTATTCAGATCTAAGCTTCATGACTTGGGTAGTGGAATTGAAATACCATCTAGTTATGTTGTGTCTATGCTCCCGCATGGTTATACCTTTTTCGGAAACGTCATTTCTGGAGCTTCCAGTGGTACACTCTTTGATGGGGATAGTATGTTGGATAATAATGGGATCATACATTTTCAATTCATCATAGATCCATGAAAAGACATCAATATACTTCTTCATCATATCCACATACCTCTCTCTCATCTCCATAGAAATAAATTTAGATAACTTAACCATCTTAGGAATTTCTGATGTACAGAGACTGCAAATTTCTACCTCTTCATCATCAGCTTTCATCTTGGGAGACTTGAAAACATAAATTTGATCAAATAATTTCTGAAAGGGAATAAGGCCTTTGGGAATACAGTTCTTTTTCAGCTGCAGGACTTCAGGATTGACTTTAGTTTCAGCAAACACATTATTTCGATCTACTTGAATATTCTCAAACTCTTCTTTCAATTCAAGGAAATTTAGGACCTGTTCATCACTATCAAAAACTTGAAAAAGAATGACATTATCTGGGATAACTGGTCTATGTCTAACCTCAACCTCATATCTCTCACTGGAATGAGGAGGAATGACAAACAAACTAGCAGAGATAGCCAAGAATCAGCCAATAAATTCTGGTCTATAGTCTTGACGATGAAAGTGTATTTTTAAAAATTCTCAAGAAATTCAAGGATTAAATTTATATAGGCCCTCATCCTGACATCTTTGGTCTGATAAGATCCTTATACCCGCTTGATTACTAATGCATAATCACCACAAACTCATATCTTCTCGATGCCTAAATTCTTCAAAGTTTCTAGACCCAAAAACAATGATTAATATTCTACCATGTTGTTTGTACAATCAAAGTTTAATTTGTAAGAAAAAAACTTAATTTCATCATGAGGAGTGGTAATCCATATCCCTGCTCCATCTCCCTCTCTTCCAACAACGCCATCAAAATGTAAATTCCACCAACCTTCTTCATTTTCCTTCACACTAAATTGATTTTATGCTTACTGATTTTATGTCTTTTTCTCATTTTCTGCCTCATCGGTGAATTCATTGAACAAAATTGAAGATCCCAGTTTAGTCTCTGGCGCATCAATAGGAATATTTTGTGGTTTTTCTTTGCTACTTACCATGTAAGCCATTCTAATTTCTCTATACAAAGTCCTTTTCCCACTAAATACTGGAATGGTGGCATAAGTCATATCCATCTACATAGTTCCTTTAATTTTGGCGACCCAAGATCTGGATAAGAGCACACCAAACTTCGGAGGAATGTCAACTACCACTATATCCATCACCACTTTCTTAGCAGGCAATTGAGTTGGGCCAACAACCACATCCTTAATGATACCAATGCAATTTTCAAAAGAAAACAAATCCTTATAAGGTATAGTGATGTCTAAACCCTTTCTTTCCATCATCACCTTAAGCATTAAATTGTGAGAAGCTTCTGAATCTAACATGGCATTATGTAAAGTCATATCATGAATATTCAGACTTACATAAAAAGGAGTAACTTCTTCATTCTGTTCATCTTCAACCCTTGCTCCCAGGAAAATGGTTGGATGGTCTTCTTGCAGATTTAGGATGTCTGAAGGTTCGGGCTAAGTATTTAACATCTTGACAATTTGGCTTCTATATTCAATGACCTTAATGATTTCACCAAAGGGAACTGGAATTTTGATTTTGGAGATCTCGTTCTCTAAATTGAAAGTAGATGAAATTTTTTCAATTTCTTTGCCATGAGGTGTGTTTGGTCAATTTAGTGTGTCCTAAATTGCTGCATTTAATTTGTCAATCCGGGAATCGTAAGCTGATGAAGTGCGGCGCACTATATGTGCAAGATAACTTATTTCTTAACTTTTTGTCGTTTTTGGTTTTCTAAGGTGAAATGGAAATTCTAAGATGAAAACAAGTTTGGTTATGTTTGTTCAAGGAAGTGATATCCCCTATAATGATTTACCAACTTGAAACTTTAAAAAGCAAATTGAAATTTACAATGACAAAACTTGAAAGAAAATGAAAATGTACTGCTGAAATGAAAAGGTGCTTCTAATCTAATAAATCAAAACAGTAAACTAGTGAGCATGAAAACCAAACTATTCTTGCTGCCGACTAAACACAAAAGAAACTATGCTTAAGGAAATTCAAAATTGCAACAAAATAAATCTAAATCAGATTACATCAATTTATCTTCTGACTCTTCATCATTAGTCCAGCTATGATTTTCGGAAGTAATCATAAACAACTTGAGTAACTGATATTTAATTTGCAGAAAGTAAACTAATACTAAACCATACACTCATGATTCAATCCCTCACCATCAGTCCAGCTGTGGCTTTCAGAGGCAACCGAAGATGTCATGCATGATTTAATATATCTAAATTTGCAGAAAAGAAACTAATACTAAACTACACATTTCATAATGCAATCCCTCACCATCAATCCAGCTGTGGCTTTCGGAGGCAACTGAAGATGCTATGAGCAGATTAGTATATCTAAATTTGCAGAAAAGAAACTAATACTAAACTACACATTTCATAATGCAATCCCTCGCCATCAGTCCAGCTGTGGCTTTCGGAGGCAACTGAAGATGCTATGAGCAGATTAGTATATCTAAATTTTAACTACTGAAGCAGAAAAACAAAACTGAAATGTACAGAGCAATACTGAAATTAAACAAAAACTATGAAAAGCAAACTAGCAACAGAACAATGTTAGATCCATGTCATTAGTCAAAAAGCTATAAAAATGCCCGGGCTGCCTATCTATAACCTGCAATAAGAACACTGATCAGTGATTAACAATCATAAAACATGAAAGACAGAAATGAAATGGAAATTATGGAAATATATGAACAGAAATGAAACACCTGCAAAGTATGAACATATGGATGGATTATGATACAATGATTTTTAAAGAAATGAAATGAGAAATATACACTAATACACAAAACCTTAGCTGAGCAGGGGCCCTCTACACAGCCTTGGTAACGGTCCTCAAACACGAATTAAGTTGAAAAACAAAGTCTTCTCATATTAAAAAGTAGTTCATTACAGAATAGTAATGTTACGGCACAAGTGCAGCGTAATCACTACAGAGCAGACTAAAAGATAACAGAGACTACATTCACGAACATCAACTAACTTTATGTGCGTATGCAAACGCGCTATATATAACAACAAACTATAACTGTCTCCTAAAGTTCATGCTAGTAGAGAGCACGTAGACCACTACGTCCACGGATATAGGAGTATGGCCGTGTTGGAAAGTAGATCTACGAAAGGTGGATGCTTGAATTCGACTCTAGAACCTTGTACAGATGTCGATTTAACCTCCGCAGGCTTAGAAACGGCCGTATGGATCTTTATGTGCCACGAAACAGAGTCCGGCCGACATGAAACTCCATAATTGACTTCCATGTGGACGCCTTTGACCGCGGCTTCTTTGGACGAGTTTGCTTGAACCAATAGGACACGAACCATGTCCACGTCATTCCTGACCTGCCCATGTGGCTCGCTTCCCTTGTAGACACCTGTAGCATAGAGTTTCACAAAATAGCTGCGGAAAGTTGCAGCAGCTGCGGAAAGTGGCAAGATTCCGCAGCTGAATGAACAAAATCTAGATCAAATAGCAAACACAAAGATATAATTAAAAACCATGTTAGATGCCCTTTTGCACATGATATTGACAATTTGGGAGGCGAGGTGAGTGAAAAAGGTATGGAAAAGTGTATGGAAAAGATGCAAATTTGGGGACTCAACAAGGTGGTGGTGTGTATTTCTTAGGTTCAAATTCGGGTTTACGAGAATCTTTCTTTGGCCGAGCTTTATTTGTTGTAATGGGAACATTTCTATTCCTCAAATTGTATTGTTTATACATTTCAAAGATAGGCATGTTGGCAACCCTTTAATTAATCAAATCTCCCCTTGCTTCCCCCCACATCATGACTAGAATCATCATGTTCCTCTTTATTCAGAAACATTCCAGACACATCTTCATCTAAGAAATGAATAATATCCTCTTGGAATTCATGTTGTGTTTCCTCTTCATCAAGTAAATTTTGCTGAAATGGAGGTCTCACTTGTGTATCAGGCTAGTTTATATTTTATCTTTGTCTTTGCTGAATTTGAGGCCTCCTAAATTGGGGATATATGTGTCTCTTGTTGTGTAGGAGGTAAAGGAGTGGCACCAAGAGCAATTCTATCCATAAGTTTCTCCATGGTCTTCATCATGGTGTCAAAATTAACATCTGAGGATGAAGAAGGATTCTCCTATTCTTTTAATTTAGTTTTACCCATCTTAGACCTCTTCACTGCAGCCATGTTCACATCAACTTTTACTGCATCATTTTGCATTTCAACCAAAGAAGTAGATTCTCTTTCCCTTGGCAAGATGGAAAACTCATAATCAAAAGCTTCAACATAGTGTAATTGAGCAGCTCCTGGGGGAGGTTTGTGAGTAGGTATGGAGTTTTAAACCTTGTTAAACCTCTTAGAAAATTCTTGGACTGATTCATCTAAGGCTCTTTTCAATTTGTTATACTCAGTGAAAGCTTGAACATGGTTCACCTTACTCCCCTGCTTTGTCAAAAAACTATCTTCCAAATAGTCCCAATTTTGTAAACTAGTTAGGGCTAAAGCTTTAAACCATTTTCTTACTTCACCCGTGAAACTTTGAGCAAACAACCTAATTTTCACATCCTTGTCATCCACCTCCTCTCAGTTAATGAAGTCATTAAATTGATCTACATGTTGTTCAACTGTTATTTCTTCTTCATTCCCAAAGGTTTTAATACTAGTATAATTTCCATATCGAAGGTCATGATGAACAACAGGAAGTACAAGAGGAGAATATCTTGCAGGTCCCGTAGGAGGAGGAACTCCAACCATAATGACAGGGACTGTGGTACTTGGAAAAGTAGTGGATGAACTCAAATTCTAACTTTGGGAAAAAATAGTGAATGAGGGTGAAATGTTAGGAGGTACTGTAAAGGGAATTTGGATTCTAGAGACAAAGGAACTCCATTCATGCAAGGATATACCATACTTTCTATTTAACTAAAAATCAAAAGGGTCTAACTCTATTAATATTTCAAAAGACTCTTTTTCCAATAACAACTCTGATGTAACAATCTTCCAAAATTCTTCTTTTTCTTTTTTTGACACTAAGGAAGATGTATCCATACCTAGTATTTGTAGGTATAGAATTATATCAGTCAATTCATTTTCAGCCTTAGACCTAAACAACACCTCTTCTATATTTTCATCAAATTGTTTATCTTCAGGACTTCGAAGAATCTCAGAGGAAAAAACTCTTGAATGTGATGGAATACCTAATTTTGAAGAGTTGCCTCAAATGCCTCTGAGAATTCTTTCTGGATTATCCACAATTGTAGGTGGGTTAGGATCTGGATTTCTCCTTGTGTGTATCTTTTCAAAGCCACCTTTAAACATGAAAATTTTTAATGGGGTCACCAAGGTAGAGTGCAGCCTCGAAAGCTTCTGAGCTCCTGATACCTCCAAGAGTTCAGCATTTATGTTTGAGCTCAAACTTCGGGAAATATGTCTTCAGACTCCTGGCGGAGGCACCAAAATTTTATCACTAAATTGAGGTTGATGGGCTACTTCACAAGTCAGCCTAGAGTAACTATTTCAAACCTACTTCTAGCTTAAAATTAGCCTTTTCAACCTGAGAGGACTCTCTCAAAGATATAGAATGATATCCTCTAAATGAAGTTCAACATATGGCTAACTCTGAAATAGTGTTTTAAGTGCGTTTTTATGCAGGTGAAAGATTTGGAGAAATCACTACCATTAGGCATATGGAGTCAGTGAAAAGAACTCAATGACATATAAAATATTCTTATGGAAGTTGAGGCATATAGATGTTCTGATGAAAAGATAACATTCACAGTAGTCTAAGTTGTTGAAGGAAGTCAGAGCATGTAATACATGAATTCTAAGTAATCAAACATCAAAATACTAAAGATAAAATTGCATAATACATAAGACAAATACTCATGAGAACATCAATGAATCTCAGGTGAAGAAAAGCAAACTGCCACTGTATATTACTGATTAAATTTTTTTACAATAGTAGGTATGTAGTAAGCATCAATCAACCCTCCATTCTTCAATAATTTTCCTATTAATAGGCTTAGGTGTGTTTAAATTAGGTCTTCTAACAAGGCTGAGCCTTCTATTCCTTCTAATGACAGCTAATCTAAGCATAAGTCTATTACAAGGAGATAAAACTGACAACTGCTAATTTTAGGACTTATAAACCTAATAGGACTCTACAACACCTTTATTACAATAACATACTTTAAAACTACATATTTACATTGAGAAGCTCATGTGCCTGGGTGGCACTGACCATGACCAAAACATAATTTCTCCCACCATGTTAGGAGACTTGTATTTCTACTTTTTAGGAGATTGTATCATAATGATTGATGATTCCTCCATGATGAGCTGGCAATCTGAAAGGCTTTTCCGAAGAGTATGTGTTTATCAAAACATTCACCTGATGAGCTCTAACCTTTCCATATGGCTAGCTTGTCTTAAAAAGACCATCAAAATTTTAAAAATCTTCAAAAAATTCCTTCGTTGCAAAAACAACGAACTTTAGGCAAGTATGTAGCAAGATTTCGTAGCACCTTTGACTTAGACCATTTCTGCAACTTATCTGCTCCCTTTGCTAATTTGAATTTTTTTAATGAGTCCAAATAACTAAATACAAACCTTTACCTGCCTCCATCATGACAATACTTGTGATTTGTAGCAAAAACGATCCTACAATGAGTTTGTAGTGATTTCTAGGCTTCAAGTGTGAGACACGCTACGAACTTCCTACCACTAGGTTGCAAGCCTGCCATAGGTAACCAAGTCGGTCGCCTTGTAGATGTTATACACCAAACACAAAATTTGGGGAGACCGGTTGTCGTACGTTAATTCCTTTGCCATTTCTCTTTCATTTGATCACCAAGGTGTATATTGAAGTTCACAGATACTTGGTAAACCTTTATGTCTAACACATCCCTTTTTATTTATTTATTTTTGTTAATTCTAAGAGTAACTTCCCACGAAAACATTCCACCCATGCAGTTATACAGCTTTTATTTCTTGGTAAGTTGTGATTTGGTTCACCTATTTCCATTTTGATCTTCTTCTCTAAGGTCATTATGGCTAAATTGTCAAATTCGCCCACTCCCTCCTTTGATGGATCTCAACAACCTCCTCCAGAGGTTCCTCATTTTCTAGTTGGACCCCTCGAAGTGCAAGGTGAAGAGCTTGGAATTTTCATCAGTGTTCAACCCATATCATCCCGAGCACCTCCTGATGATTCTCCTTGGACCACATCGGAAGAATCTGAACTGGAAAGCCCTGAACAAGCTGCATAGTTCTTAGCCTTTTCTTCTAATATTATCTTTGATCCAATTGTAATCTCTCCTGAGCAACCTTACAGTGCTTTCGATCAGCCTGGAATCTCTTTTGAAGCTTATCCGGTAGCATCTCGCTCTACCGCTCGTCAGTTGTTTCAAGACGAAATGGCGTTAAATTTTGATGGTGTTTCGTTTGTCAGTGTTCCTCAAAGCACTCTTCAGGAAACCTCTGCCTTGTATATTTCATAAGCCTCTTCATCAGTTTTCCCCTCCGAGGGAGATTTATTCAGATCTACGCTTCATGATTTGGGTAGTGGAACTGAAATACCATCTAGTTATGTTGTGTCTATGCTCTCGCATGGTTATACCTGTTTTGGAAACCTCATTTCTGGAGCTTCCAATGTTACACTCTTTGATGGGGATAGTATGTTGGATAATAATGGGATCATACCTTTTCAAGTCATCATAGCTCCACGAAAAGACATCAATATACTTCTTCATCAAATCCAAATACCTCTCTCTCATCTCCATACAGATAAATTTAGATAGCTTAACCATCTTAGGAATTTATGATGTACCAAGACTGCAAATTTCTACCTCTTCCTCATCAGCTTTCATCTTGGGAGACCTGAAAACATAAATTTGATCAAATAATTTCTGAAAGGGAATAAGGCCTTTGGGAATACAGTTCTTTTTTAGCTGCAGGACTTCAGGATTGACTTTAGTTTCAGCAAACACATTATGTTGATCTACTTGAATATTCTCAAACTCTTCTTTCAATTCAAGGAAATTTCGGACCTGTTGATCACTATCAAACACTTGCTAATGAATGAAATTATCTGGGATAACTAGTCTATTTCTAACCTCAACCTCATATCTCTCACTAGAATGAGGAGGAACGACAAACAAACTAGCAGAGATAGCCAAAGAATCAGCCACTAAATTCTGGTCTCTAGTCTTGACAGTGAAAGTGTATTCTTGAAAATTCTCAAGAAATTCAAGGATTAAATTTATATAGGCCCTCATCCTGACATCTTTGGTCTGATAAGATCCTTCTACCTACTTTATTACTAATGCAGAATCACCACAAACTGATATCTTCTTGGTGCCTAAATTCTTCAAAGTTTCTAGACCCAAAAACAATGAGTAATATTCTACCATGTTTGTACAATCAAAGTTTAATTTGTAAGAGAAAAACTTACTTTCATCATGAGGAGTGGTAATCCATATCCCTTCTCCATCTCCCTCTCTTCCAACAGCGCCATCAGAATTTAAATGCCACCAACCTTATTTATTTTCGTTCACACTAAATTGATTTTATGCTTACTGATTTTATGTCTTTTTCTCATTTTCTGCCTCATCGGTGAATTCATTGAACAAAATTGAAGATCCCAGTTCAGTCTCTGGCACATCAATAGGAAACGTTTGTGGTTTGTCTTTGCTACTTACCATGTAAGCCATTCTACTTTCTCTATACAAACTCCTTTTCCCACCAAATACTAGAATGGTGGCATAAGTCATATCCATCTGCATAGTTCCTTTAATTTTCGCGGCCCAATATCTAGATAAGATCACACCAAACTTCGAAGGAATGTCAACTACCACTATATCCATCACCACTTTCTTAGCAAGCACTTGAGTTAGGCCAACAAACACATCTTTAATGATACCAATGCAATTTTCAAAAGAAAACAAATCCTTATAAGGTATAGTGATGTCTAAACCCTTTCTTTCCATCATCACCTTAAGCATTAAATTGTGAGAAGCTTTTGAATCTAACATGGCATTATGTAAAGTCATATCATGAATATTCATATTTACATAAAAAGGAGTAACTTCTTCATTATGTTCATCTTCAACCCTTGCTCCTAGGAAAATGGTAGGATGGTCTTCTTGCAGATTTAGGATGTCTGAAGGTTTGGGCTGAGTATTTAACATCTTGACAATTTGGCTTCTATATTCAATGACCTTAATGATTTCACCAAAGGGAACTGGAATTTTGATTTTGGAGATCTCGTTCTCTAAATTGAAAGTAGATGAAATTTTTTCAATTTCTTTGCCATGAGGTGGTGGTGTGTATTTCTTAGGTTAAGCTGGTTTAGGAGCATCTTTCTTTGGCTGAGCTTTATTTGTTGTAATGGGAACATTTCTATTCCTCAAATTGTATTGTTTATACATTTCAAAGATAGCATGTTGGTAACCCTTTAATTAATCAAATTTCCCCTCACTTCCCCCCATATCATGACTAGACTCGTCATGTTCTTCTTTAGTTTGAAACATTATAGACACATATTCATCTAAGAAATGAATAATTTATTCTTGGAACTCAGGTTCTGTTTCCTCTTCATCTAATAGATTTTGTTGAAAATGAGTTCTTACCTGTGTATCAGGCTGGTTTCTATTGTCTCTTAGTCTTTGTTGATTTTTGGGTCTCCTAAATTGAGGATTTCTGATATGTGTCTCTTGTTGTGCATCAGGCAAAGGAGTGGCACCAAGAGAAAGTTTGTCCATAATTTTCTCCATGGTCTTCATCATGGTGTTAAACTTCAAATCTAAGGATGAAGAAGGTTTTTCATCTTCTTTTAATTTAGTTTTACCCATCTTAGACCTCTTGGATGCAGCCATGTTCACCTCAACTTTTACTGCATCATTCTGCATGTCAACCAAAGAAGCATATTCTCTTTCCCTTAACAAGATGGAAAACTCATAATCAAAAGCTTCAGCATAGTGTAATTGAACAGCTCCCAGGGGGCCTTTAATATGAGCAGGTATGGAGATGTAGACCTTGTTAAATCTCTTAGAAAAGTCTTGGACATATTCAACTAAGGCTCTTTTCAAAATTTTATACTCGGTTAAAGCTTGAACAGGGTTCGCCTTACTCCCCCACTTTGTCAAAAGCTATCTTCCAACTGGTCCCAATTTTGTAAACTAGCTAGGGCTAAATATTTAAACCATTTTCTTACCTAACATGTGAAACTTTGAGCAAACATCCTCATCATCCACCTCATCTTGGTCAATGAATTCATTAAATTGGTCGACATGTTCTTCAACTATTATTTCTTCTTCACTCCCAAAGGTTTTAATCCTAGTAGAATATACATTTGGAAGGTCATGAAGGACAGCAGGAAGGACAAGAGGAGCATATCTTGCAAGTGCATCAGCAGGAGGAACTCTAGCCATAATGATAGGGACTGTGGTACATGGAAAAGCAGTGGATGAACTTGAATTCTGACTTTGGGAAAAATAGTGAATGAGGGTGAAGCGTTAGGAGATATTGGAAGGGAATTTGGAGTCTTGATACAAAGGAACTCCATTCAGGCAAGGGAATACCAAACTTTCTCTTCAACAAAAAATCAAAAGGATCTAACTCTTTTAATATTTCAAAAGACTCTTTCTCCTACAACAACTCTGATGTGATAGTCTTCCAAAATTCTTCTTTTTCTTTTTTTGACACTAAGGAATATGCATCAATGCCTAGTATTTGTAGGTCTAGAATTATATCAGTCAATTCATTTTCAGCCTTAGACCTAAACAACACCTCTTCTATATTTTCATCAAATTTTTTATCTTCAGGACTTCGAAGAATCTCAGAGGAAAAAACTCTTGAATGTGATGGAATACCTGATTTTGAAGAGTTGCCTCAAATGCCTCTCAGAATTCTTTCTGGTTATCCACAATTTTAGGTGGGTTAGGATCTGGATTTCTCCTTGTGTGTATCTTTTCAAAGCCACCTTTAAACATGAAAATTTTTAATGGAGTCACCAAGGTAGAGTGCAGCCTCGAAAGCTTCTGAGCTCCCGATACCTCCAAGAGTTCAACATTTATGTTTGAGCACAAACTTAGGGAAATATGTCTTCAGACTACCGGCGGATGCACCAAAATGTTATCACTAAATTGAGGTTGATGGGATGCTTCACGAGTCAGCCTAGAGTAACTATTTCAAACCTACTTCTAGCTTAAAATTAGCCTTTTCAGCCTGAGAGGGCTCTCTCAAAGATATAGAATGATATCCTCTAAATGAAGTTCAACATATGGCTAAATCTGAAATAGTGTTTTAAGTGTGTTTTTATGCAGGTGAAAGATGTGGAGAAATCACTACCATTGGGCATATGGAGTCAGTGAAAATAACTCAATGACATATAAAATATTCTTATGGAAGTTGAGGCATATAGATGTTCTGATGAAAAGATAACATTCACAGTAGTCTAAGTGTTTGAAGGAAGTCAGAGCATGTAATACATGAATTCTAAGTAATCAAACATCAAAATACTGAAGATAAAATTGCATAATACATAAGACAAATACTCATGAGAACATCAATGAATCTCAGGTGAAGAAAAGCAAACTGCCACTGTATATTACTGATTAAATTTTTTTACAATAGTAGGTATGTAGTAAGCATCAATCAACCCTCCATTCTTCAATAATTTTCCTATTAATAGGCTTAGGTGTGTTTACATTAGGTCTTCCAACAAGGTTGAGCCTTCGATTCCTTCTTATGACGGCTAATCTAAGAATAAGCCTATTACAAGGAGATAAAACTGACAACTATTAATTTTAGGACTTAAACCTAATAGGACTCTACAACACCTTTATTACAATAACATAATTTAAAACTACATATTTACATCGAGAAGCTCATGTGCTTGGGTGGCATTGACCATGACCAAAACATAATTGCTCCCATCATGTTAGGAGACTTGTATTCCTACTTTTGAGGAGACGGTGTCATAATGATTGATGATTCCTCCATGATGAGCTGGCAATCAGAAAGGCTTTTCCGAAGAGTATGTGTTTATAAAAACATTCACCTGATGATCTCTAACCTTTCCATATGGCTAGCTTGTCTTAAAAATACCATCAAAATTTTAAAAATCTTCAAAAAACTCCTTCGTTGCAGAAACAACGGACTTTAGGCAAGTATGTAGCAAGATTTCGTAGCACCTTTGACTTAGACCATTTCTGCAACTTATCTGCTCCCTTTGCTAATTTGAATTCGTTTAATGAGTCCAAATAACTAAATACAAACCTTTACCTGCATCCATCATGAAAATACTTGTGATTTATAGAAAAAATGATCCTGCAGTGAGTTCGTAGTGATTTCTAGGCTTCAAGTGTGAGACACGCTACAAAATTTCCTAATTGGTAACACACTTGAAAATCCTGCTTTCCTTCTTCAAATTTTTTCCATGGCTCTGCAAGTGATGATCCAAAATGATGCAAAAAATATCAAAAAGGTACCCCTTCAAACCTTAGAGGCTTCACCTTTGGAAACAGAGGTTTCAGTTTGTAGATTTTCATTTATGACTATTATTTTTAAACCTTTCTTCTTGAGCTTTGATTGTATGATATCCATCTGCTCTTCTAATGCTTTCACTTGACTTTTAAGTTTCTTTCTCTCTACCTGCAACCAAATATTCTTCTTCCTTGAATGTTTCATTACCCTGCGTAGAGGAAGGGTTCTCTTCAACAATTTATTTGCATTAGTCAAAGCCTCGTCATAGTGATTGATTTGCTCATTTACCTTTTCTTTGAACTCCTCCACCATTTTTCTGTCTAGCTTGGCTTCCTCCAATTCCAACTTGGTTTCAATAACTTCCTCCTTGGCTTCTCTCAACTTCTCATTCAAAAGTTTCACCTCAATTTTTTCAATAACTTTATATTTTCCTCTACATAATGTTTTCTTCCTTTGCTGGAGATAAGTCAATGATGCCCTCTACCATAGGTTGTTTTCCTTTGTCTGTCACTTCAGTATTTTTATTAGCCATGACACCTTTGGCAAGTTGCAACCTAGTGAGTGGTTTTCTTGGTTGGAACACAAAATCTGCATCTTCTCCTGAGAATTCAAGTTTTTTGGCAGTGAGTCCCTTCTTTTTCTTCTTGCTTCATTTGACATCCACAGCTTTGACCATAAGAGTTTATTTTATGTTTATGGCTTAAAGAATGTCCTCAAGGTTTCCTTTCCCTAGTGTTTGGCTCCTATTTATTCTTCCACTCTTTTTGATGGGATTTGAATTGATAATTGTAGGTGTGGGTTGTGGAACCTATGTTTCCTGTGCATTCTCTATTTCAACCTCTAAAGGCTCTACAATGGGCTCCATTTCCTCTTCATTTACACCCTTTTCTTTAGCTATAGGTTTATCATTCTTGCTTGAAGGAGTAGCTTTTGATTTAGGTGTCTTCTTGTGTGTTAATGCAACTACTTCATAACCACTAAGAAATAGGAATGTGGCCCAGTCTCTATTCAACTTTTTCAACTCCTCCAAAATCTATAGCTTGATCAATCCATGATGAAAAATTGAAGCTTCACTACCTTCTGGCCCAACTTGAACTTTTTTTGGCATCTTGCGTAGGCTTCTAAATAAGAAAAATGGAAGGTCTAGAGGTTTCTTACCAGTGAAATGTAGTAAGGGTCTGAGATGATACCGATAAATCATATGGAACCTCCCTTCACATGTGAAGTATTTTTGAATTACAAGCATTAGTTTGGAGTAGTTTTCTTTAAGGTAGCTCCTTGGGGTCCCAGATGTCATATCCATTCCAATGTGTTCAAGTTTCATGAATTCATCACAGTTATATAATTTGAACTTAGTGGCCTTAAACCACTCTTCTCCCATCCCTGAAATATTTGTAGCTTGAGAAATTGTTTCAAGAGACACCACAAAACTCATCACACCCACCTTTTATGTAGTACCAACGAAATTAATTGCAAAATCCTTTGAAACCTAGGCATGAAAACCTTGTAATTTCTAGCAGAACCTCATGCACCCAACACTAGTGAAGGCTTCTACAAAGCTAGGATCCTCATTGAGAAATTTTAGATCTATGGGCTCATACCTAACAAATGAACCCCCTTTATTAGTCTTCTTCTGCATGGCCATATCCCTTAACACTACGTTGGACTTCTTAATAGTATGACACCTGCAAAAAAGAGAATTTCATAGCAAGAAGCTTGCAAACAAAGCTGGAGCTTTCTAAAGGTGATGACAACAACTACACTCAGAGGTAATAGAGAAAGATGACAGACAACAACTTTGAAGGATGAATTTAAAAGGTAAGTTTCGAATATGAGAGGGATAAAGACAAATGAGAGAGGTTAAGTGAAATGATGAATGACAAATGATGATCATGTATGTTGCATGATTCCATATAACAGATCATGTGACCTCAGATTGACCCCTAACCACTTAAAACTTGACACCTCACCCTTTTCTTTACCGATGCAGAAAAACATGATTTCGTAGCACTTTCTGTTATAATTCAAGAAGATTCGCTACAGACTGGTCAAGTGAGTCTGTAGCGAAAAGAAAAAAAAAATTGTTTTCCATCAATTTCGCTGTAGACTTGGGAAAAACAGACAAGATCCTGAAACCAAAATTTAAACCAATGCATGGAGATTTTTATGGATTTGACCATGATGACATGACAAGGGGGACTATTCAAAATTATGATTATGACCAATTCACAAAATTTCATCAATTTCATGAATTAATTTTCCAAGACAATAAACCTATGCCCAATGACCTTTCTAATCAAAAATGAAATTTTAATGGTGATAATACAGTTGTTGACCAAATGGTTCACGAAATCATTTGTTCCCAAAATTGCAAAATATCTTGCAATTGGAGAGTGTATCATGGAAGAGGAGGTCATCACTAGAGCTCAATACCTTGACTTGGTTTATTCCCAGTCTGGGACTCTATATGATTTGTTACATGATGCGACGCATCCTTCAACTAATCCTTCATCATCTCAGTCTCTTGTTACGCCTCCAATGGATGGTGTTATTGGGACAGTGGTTCATACTGATAGTAGTGTGCCTTAGGATTCGTTGAAGTCCAAATCCACTGCTGCCACTATGCCCCCTCCTACGTAGAATCAGAAGAATCCTAGTAAAACCTCAAAGGAAAATGTTTTCCAATATACCACAGCAGAAAAATCCTTGAAGGGTAAGAAAAAGGGTAAAGGCAAGTCTAAATCTGAGAACCCTAAACAGGTTCAAAGAAGTCTTCTACTAGTGATTATTCAACACGTAAGCCCAAATATCCTTGTCTAATATGTGATGACGATCATTACACCAAGGATTGTCCTCTACGTACGGAATTTTCTCGTCTTCTGAAGGACACACTCGGGACTCCGACAGTTTTGAAAGAATTGTTTCCTTCCCAGTAGGCGTAGATGGTAGACCAGGCTCAATCATCTGCTAGCTCTCAGGTGTTCATAGTTGGAACGCAAAGATTGTCATCACCATGAGAACGAAAGATTATCCCAATCCATCCAAGGCTCCTATGGAACAGGAAGTCCTAGATCACATTTCCTCTTCCACGTCTCTTACCTCTGGTCCTCTCCCAATCAAGAGACCAAGTAGTGACTCTAGCATTTGACCACCCCCAAAAGGTATTCTTTAGAAATCGTCTTACAATCCGAATGCGAGAGCAGCATAGCACTACAACATTATAGAAGATCTAGCTCAGACGCCTTCGGAAATGTAGGCTTTGGAGGTCCTTCAATCGTGCCCATCATAACCGAAGGTGCTACTCACCGTCATTGGAGGGATTGATCCTTCAGATTCTAATATATTTATTTTCGATCTAGATAATTTTGTTCCTCGCCTCCCATCTCAAGTAGCTTTTCTGATTCAAGTTACCATTATTAGAAAAAATATTCATCGGATTGTCATTGATGAATGTGCTTTAACCTACATCATGTCCATTGCATGCTCGAAAGCCATCGGCTCTCCCCCATTGAGTCAGTCCCTGAATACCTTAGAAGATTTTTATGGTCGAGGTTCTCAGTCGTACGAAATTCCCAAGGCATTTCCCATCCTGTTGGAGGAGAAAATGGTGAACATGGAAGTTGAGGTGGTAAATGCCAACTTGAACTACAATCTCCTTCTTTGACATATTTGGAAAAAAACTATGGTTTGTGTGGTCTCCACCCTCTTTCGTCTCCTTTGTTTCCCTCATAAAGGGAAGATAGTGACCGTGGATTAGTTGGATTTCTTCCCATCTGAGTCTTCAGCAAGAAACATTCCATATCTTAGGAAGCCTGCTACTCCTGATGAGAACATTGGGTTGGGTCTTTTCAAAGACGCGTCTCTTATGGGAGTTGTTAGTTCCCCATAATTTGTTAGATTGGTGAGAACAAATGAACAGGGGTAACATCAAACCAGTCTTTGGAGTCCTAGGACCTAGCCTTCCTAGACTCAGAGAGGGCTCTCTCTATTTTTGCAAAGTTTGTGAACTTGTTTTCTTTTAAGGTTTGATTTTAGGCTAGTTATTAAGTGTAGGGTTTGTTTGTTTGTTTTGGTTGGGTAGATGATCAAGTAGAATAGATGGAGTGATGAAATATTTAAGTCATTGGGCTATGGATTCTATAAAATTCATGGAAATTTCAACAATGAATCAGGGTGCATCAAAGGGAAAATCTAGCATGGTCAGTGGATTTTCAAGGTTTGTGTGAGATGAGATGAACATCAAGTTTGTGAACAAAGTAGGGAAAATGGAAATTAAGAATCCTTTGTCAAATACTTCAGCAAGAAGGGACTTCAACACTATTTAGCATAAAGAAGTAATCATAATACAGGGCAAACCAATAACTCTTTGATTCAACTCAAGCAAATAAGCAATTAAGACAAACAATCCAGTGAACTATAGAAGGCGGGAAACTCATTTAACTTCTAGTAATTTCACCTTCAAGGTTATAAAAACATTTAAGATAAACATATAACTTTAATCAAGGAAGAGTGAACTCCTAAACATCATTGATCATAGCCATAAATATATTCAAAACAACCTTTCAAGAATGGAAAAAGGGTATGATCAAAACATAGCCTCTTTGGAAAACTTAATTAGTGGTACTTCAAAGAAAGATCTCAAGAACAGTGTTTTAATGACATCAAACAAACAAGGCTAACCATAAAACATCTATGATATCTACTGTATTGAACCATTCGTAAGATAAACAAGCTTGGGTGGGTCTAGAGAGAAACTAAGAATTCTCTAAACTGACCTAGCAGAGGAAAACATAGAGGCAATGAAGAACAAACATAGCTAAGGTGCCTTTGAAAACATTTCTTAGTCTAAAACCTTTGCCCTAATGCAATAAAGAAGGATGAAACACAATGATACATAAGAAAAAAATAATTGAATAGGAGCACATCATGATTAACCAAGCTTAGGGATCCTACAAGCAAGCCTTTTCCATCATCAAGCAAAACAAGCCATCCACAAATTCCACAACACCAATTTCTCTTCAACCTCTAAAAAGCTATGTATTGCTCCAAAGAGTCATCAAATGCCAACCTTTTACAATAAGGCCCTCATGCTCTATTTATCTAGAAAAGGAGGGAAAAAACCCTAATTAGGGTTTGAAAATGTCAAAATCATCCATAAATGTCATTTATGCCTAAGAGACCATGCAAGGCCCAAGGCACAAAATATCTCATGAAATAAATGGAAAAATAACTCCTAACACATAAATTTGGAGTGATTTGCCTCAAAAAACACTAAAATATCATTTTTCCATTAATGAGTGTCTTTTGTTGACTTTTTGGCCAAAAACGCACAGTAGCGCTTGCACGAGAAAAACTGGGTCCACTTGCAACCATGTTTTGATGACTTTCCCAATGTTGGAATTGGCTCCATGATGGCCCGTTGGAAATCTTGCTAAGTATACTTTCCAAAACTTCCCTTGGTTTTCTGATTGGACTCCATTAACCTGTCCAAAAGGAAAATTTCCCAAAACTTCTCTAGGCGCAACGCCAAGCTTGAAAATGAGGCAGAAAGGTGGAAAATGAGGTGTTTTTGGGCCTTTTGAGGGGTCAAAAATGCTCCAAATGCTCTGAAATTTGGTGAGAATATTTTACTTGATGTGAGGATTCCAAAAATGAAATTTTTTCCTCCTGAGGATGCCTAAGATGAAAGCGTATCGCCAAGGGTGTTGAGCTTAGAGGCCTCCAAATTTGCAAAAAACCAAAAATTGTCAAAAATTTCTCAAAATTGGTTAATGTCTTCCTCATGGAGTTTGAGAGACCTATAGAGAAGCTTCAACCAAGATTCCAAGGTTTTCTTGGTCTTTTGCCCCTTTGAGTGCTTGTATTTTGGCATGGGCCTTTTTGAGTTTAGCCCTTGCAACTTGGTTTCTCTGGGAATAATGCTTGGTCATCTTCCTTTGGAGATCAAGATCTTTATTGGCTTCCTCCAATTTAGCCTCCAAGTGTATGTTTTCTCTTTCTAACCAAGGCTCCCAGTCATGCTCTATTTCCATGGCAAGAAGCTCATCTAGAGGGAGATGCTATGCCAAGGCTGATTCTTGTTCTCTCTATTTTTCCGAGGCCTTCTTCAAACCCATGGTTCTTAGTCTCCTCCTAGACTGCCCTTCTTCATCCTCACTTTCCTCATAGGTGCCCATGAATTCTTCCATCTTTACTTGTACTCTTTGAGCTTCTTTCTGGGCTTTGATAGCCCTGGCCTCATAAATGGCATTTTTTGCACTCATCTGTATGTTTTCCATCTCATAAAAATGAATAACATTCTTATATCTATCCAGCTTGGCTTCCAAGTCTTTGATTTGGGAATTTTTGTTCTGGAGGAGCAAGTTTGAGATCCTTGCTTCATTTTCTTCATCACTATCTAGCCACAAGGTGTCTCGAAGCTCCTGAATGGATCTAGCAGGTGGATATAAGGTGACCTTCTTCCTAGAATCTCCATGGGAAATATACATGTCACGAAAACGACATCCAATGTAAGCTTCAACCGTAGCAAGCCATGGTTGTCCCATGATCAAGGGATGTCCTCCCACATGATTCTTTGGTTGAAGCACAATGAAGCCTGATATTCCCAAGAATCTAATGAAACGATCACATCATCCAACACCCCTTCTGGCTTGATTTTAGATCTATCTGCCAATTCAAGCACAGTGGGAGTATGACGAATATGGACCAATCCAAGTTGATCCATGGTTTTCTTGGCCATAACATTAATGGTTTTCCCCGGGTCTATAAGCACATTAGAGACAAGGACATCACATATTTGAATAGAGACAACAGGGTTTCTGGGGTCAGTATATTTTTCCATGGGCATACATCTCATCATTAACTTTGCTGCTCTTCCAACAAACTGAATGGTTTTGGGTTCCAATGTTCTCCTTCCTAGCTTCTTCAGGAAGATATCCCTAACGATTTTTGTACATATGGGGATATCTTTGATAGCTTGGAGCAAAGGTACCTTTATAAAAATATTCCTAAGTTCAGAATCCAAGCTAGACTCAAGAATGGGGTCATTCCTCTCAACAACTAGCCTCTCTGGATAGGGAGGTTGGTTTGAAGAGGATGGAAAAGGCTTTGAAGGTACGTGGAGGGGCTGGATGGTGACATATCTCACAGAATGGTTAGTAGTTTCCTCCGTACATTTCTCTTCAATAATCACCATAGGTTGCTTCTAATTTTCTGAGGTTACTTTCTTCCTCGATCTCAATCGGATATCATTGACTCCAACTGGCATAAACTGATATCTCGATGGAAAAATCAAGTTCATAGAATGGATCATTTGTACTACTTTGTTATTGGGATTTGGTATGGGTTCGGCAGGCAGTTGAGGAGGTCGAAACGGTGGAGGTAAAGGGTATGGTTGCATTGGTTGACTTAGTTGCGGAAATGATGGTTGTGGCATTGGGTAAGGTGCATATGTTGGTGGGTATGATTACATCAGTGCAGGATAGGAATGGTGTGAGTGGTTTGGCCCACTCCATCCTTATTGCCAATATTGGGAGGGTTGTCCATAATGATATTGGTTCCCATGCTACTAATGTTGAGAGTGATTAGTGTTAAGATAGGAATATGAATGTGCATTATAACCCAAAAAATGCAGTAGAAGTTCACGAGCCATACCTGCACTTACCTGAGGCTAGTTTCTTCGTGCTCCCATAGCATGCGACGATTCAGCTTCAAGTTGTCCTCCCTCAAATACATCTTTCAGCCCAAGTATGGAAGGAAATTTCTCTGTGGCATGGTTCTCTGCACAAATTGCACATTTATTAACTCCTTTAACATCAAGAGGACACTCTCTTAAAATATGCTTTTTTCTACATTTTTCACACAAAATATGTAATGACTCTTGTTCCTCTACAAGTTTTTGCTAAAATTTCAAAGAGTCTATTTGTTTTCTAATGGTATTCATTATTTCAATTTTCATATTATCCATTATGTTCTCCAATACAACGATCATAGCATCAGTAGATTCAGTTTTCTTATTTCTGTTTCAAATTACTTGATCAGATCTATATTGATTCCTTGAGAATTTCCTGGAAAAGTCACAGGTTTGATCAAAAGGTTTATGGGAAATATCTCCTTTTCCTAATGTTAGTGTCGGTATCTTCATCCCTCCGTCAGTGATCAAAATTCTCTTGTTGCATTGCATATTAGGTGTCTCACTCGGTTAGTTGCATTCCATTAGGAGCATGGATCATCTGACGGTAGTGGCTTTTTATACATTTCCCTCATGTCCTTTACCTGCTGGCCCATTTCCTTTCATCAAAATCATCTGCACTCACTTTTTGTCCTTAAATTTCTAAGAGTCATTTTTTAGGTTTTCAGTCTCATTAGGTATAGGGTTTCATCAATAAGGTCTTCAAAATGTCCAATAATGGTCAGCAGGCACATGAGGAGGTTGAAAAAAGTTCCAGTACTAAAAAGTTTCATCATCATATGCCTAGAAATCTATTTTTTCTCAAAAATATGTTTTGAGAAAAATTGAGTATTTTACCTTCATTTGTATAAATTTAATGTAATTTCATGTTCTCTCATTTATAAATAATTTCAAAGGCAACCCTGATCACCCTTTCAAACTTCAGCAACCCTGCAAGGCAAAATCATTCAGTTAATCAAAGGCAAAATGAAGTAAATTGCCTAAAACAGAGTTTAAAAAAAGTGTCAAATGTAAAACATTATCAAGTGGGTTTTTTGGAGTGGAAAATCAAAGTCGTTGGTATATAAGTCCTTTTCCATGTTCAAAGGACTCATTTGCATCCAAAAGAACAAGATAAATTGGAAGCAAGCTCGTGGTCACAAAATCACAGCGTAGTTGTGCAAGTCTGTGGACGCGGCGCATAGAGCCAGCGCGACGCATTGGGTCGGCCTCCACAGTGGTAAAAACACACGGGGGCGACGGACATAACTGGCGCGGCGCGTTGTGTTTGTGGCGCGGCACGTAGAGTTTCCAGCTGAATTAATCCACGATTTCATTCAAAACTCAAATTTGCTCAGCTGCCTCCGGTCCAAAGTAAGTCAAGCAATCCCTCCAATGCCATAAAACGTGTGTCTTATGATTTTTATGAGGATTTAATTTAAAAATTCAAACCCTATTTCCTTGCTCAAGAAATGTTTCCTTAGGGTTTATACATTGTTTTTTTTGTGGCCATCAATCCCTTGTCTTTTATTCCTTCACTGTTTTTCTAGTTTCATCAACCCTTATCCCTATTCCCCATATCCCTAAATTCATCTACCCCTATCCCATATTCCCATTATCCCAAATCCTAGCTACAAAATTCCCAAACCCCAAATGCTATCCCAAAAGCCTAGAGACTGTCCCTAAAACCTTCAATTCCCCAAATTCCAATTGGCAATATTCCCAAACATTCCCCTTACCCTCTCCCTCCATAGTCCTTCATACATTTGGCAGCAAAAACTAAAGACACCTAAACTCTTCATACTCATCTAAGACAACACAAACTTTGGCAAAGATGGAGACAGATTCCTCTTATGACCGAGACAGTGACTCTACAACCGAATTGCATGCACCAAGGAGACCCCACAAGAGTGGTAAACATGTGAGGGAAGAGCCTACTTCACTTGCTGAGCTGCAGGCCTGCCCCCTTGCTATCACATGTTTTCAACAGAAATCTTGTTATCAGTTTTGTGAGATGGTTGCTAGAGTCCAATACCATCATGAGTTGGCCAAATTGTTTGTGCTTCATTTACATAATGGCCAAGTCACTCTTGCAAATGTGACATTCGCCTTGACACCTGAGTCTATCTCTCTAGCAACCGGTATTCCGAATGTTGGAGAGAAATGGAACAAAAGGCAGAAAGTTGACAGGGAACACTATGAGCCATACATTAAGCCCAGTTTTTTTAGACAACTCAGCAAATTTTTTCCCTTTCGGTTCCTGAAAGATTCATATGCTCCTTTTATGAAGCTCATTATCAAATATTTCAGCTGTGAGGGCCGGTATTCTCGCTTATATGCCTATCACATCAGATTGCTAATGCACTTTACCAGGGTGAGAATGATGAACCTCCCCTACTTCATGTGCCGAAATATTGAGAAGATGACTACCCTAGTGCAAAAGAAAACTCCTGAGCAACAGTATAATAGTATCTATCATTTTGCACTCATCAAAATTGTGGTTATGCATCAGCTTGGTTTACAGGATATTTCATGGGAGGATTTCATTTCTCATGAGTTCTTCACAGCTCCTCAGGTACCTCCAAAAGTTTTTCATGAGGCAGGTGAACCTTCACATCAGCATGAGAGTCATGAGACATAGACCGCTAATGTGTCGGTTTTTGTCACCTATCAGAAGGGCACTAGAAGGTTGTTTACAGCAGCCAAGCGAGTATTATCTCCACCTGGGGTGGAAGGGGTCTCGCTTCCTTCAGCAGCAGTACAAGTACAAGACAAGGGTAAGAGGCCAATACATGATGAGGGACCTTCGGGAGAGCAGGAGACAGATTTCATCCTCATTCAGGATGATGACACTGATTTGGGCCCACAAAGCTCAAAGTTCTGGGAGATCATTCAGGAGCAGAAGGCGGAAATAAATATTTTGTCCCTGAAATTGAAAAGAGCCCAGTGGATAATCAACTACCTTGAGCAGAGAAATAAACAGCTAGAGGATCAGCAAACCATCATGGAGTTGCAAAACATACGTGAAAAACGGCAAGCTACCCAAAGGAGCAAAACCGAGATGACATCACTTGAGCAAGAGATTGAGGCTGATCATGAAACTTGGCTTGAAAGGATAAATATTCATTTGGAAAAGCTGTTAGAGAAGGCCAACAAGGAAAATAACATGTTGAGGCACATGGTCAATCATTATTGGGCGAGAAATCATGTTTGTAAAGCAAGAATCAAAATTTTGAAGGCCAAGTTGAAGAAGGCCTCAAAGCTTCGGAAAAGACATGATAGACTTCAAATCTTGGTCAAGTCTTCCTTGGCCCAGCATAGCACATAATGGAGGACACTTAGCCCAAATTTCAAAAAAATTGGGACACTTTTTGCATTTTTGAAAATTTTGGCGTAAAAACAGACTTTTCTGCTCTATGCGTCGCGCCACTTGGCGCGTGCTTTTGATTGGGTGCTCATTTTGATACAAACTCAACATTTTTGGATTTTTCATGGAAAAATATGCATGCCTACCTATGTCCAAGAAATTTTGACAGGTTTTCGGCTTCCAGAAGGGTCAAAAACACCCCAAAAATGACCTTTCTACCCCTTTTTTGACACACAGGAAGCAGTGTTGGGAGAAATCAGTTTTGGAGGGGCAAATGAAGGCCAAATTCAGAAATTCCACTTGTGTTGGAAAGTAGACATGCAGACCTTTCCAACAAGCCCACTTGGAGAAAATGTGGAAACCAGGAAGGCCTCCAAAATCAGCTGCAAACTAGCGCGATGCATAGAGAAATCAGGCGCGGCGCATTGGAGGATTTTGCTCATTTTTTACTCAGTAACTCTGTTTTTCGCCTAGTTTTTGACAGTTTGACTTTCCTACTTCTAAATGTCAAACTCATGATGTAATTTGATGTAATTTGATGGATCTTGATGTAATTTTGTTAAATTTTCACTCATGGAGGTAGATTCATCCATCAAAAGGTGAATTGCAACTGAATAAATCAGTTTCCTAGTTTATAGAGGCAAGTTGTTCCACTGCCTACTTTCTAGTTCTCAGTTTAGATTTTTTTGGAACAGATCCTAAACTTGTGAGCTAGACCCCTAGAGGCTGGGATGAGTGGTTTTTTGTCTATATTTTATGGTTTTTCAGTCATTAGCATGGTTGGACTTTTGGGAATGCTTTGAGCATCATTGTACATTCATCTCTGCAGTTTGGCAAGGAATAGATCAGGGTTTGCAGCACTCTATGGGATTCTTGTGGTATTTTGGTTTGATAATGTGTTTCTCTCTGTAAATATAAGTCTACTGGTGTTTTATGTATACCATTTTCCTTATTATTTCTTCTTAAGTTAAACAAACAAGGATAAAGGTAGAATTCATTAGAATTTGCAGTGCTCTACCTAGGGTTCGTTTAATTTTCTATGTTTTTAGCTGTTTGGAGAGGATCCTTGAGGGTTTCTTGCCCTCTTCAACTCCTCATCTTTCTCAACTCTCCATTTCCTTCAAATTGAAAGTTTCAAATCAATTTCCTACCTTTCCCCATTCAGATCTCTGCAAAACTGGGCCTCATTCCCCAGACCCAAAATCTGCCTTTCCTTTTGTGTTACACCATTTTTTGGTCATCTAAATTATTATTATTAGATGAACCCAAGTACACCATGTAAGACCAGTTTTACCCTAAGTAAAAAAAATTTCACCATATAAAATAACTCATTTGTTTATATTTCCTGGTCATATTTAACCCAAAATAAGGAACTTAATTAAATAAATCCTTATTTATTTAATTATTCCCTAAGAATAAGTTATTTAAATCATTATTTAAATAATATTCTTAGTTAAATTTGACTTAATCATCCATAAATAATTAAATAAACTATTATTTATTTAATTATATTCCCATCACTTCCTAAAAATGATAAATAAACCATTTATTTATTTATTATTTATAAATAAAGGAATTGACCCAAGTCAAGAACCCTTTTTCCTCCAACAAATATAATAAAATATTCCTAAAGGGTGCTTCTAGAATTCGATTAATAATATTTTATTCATGCACCGAGTTCTAGACCGCCCCAATATTTTGTTATAAATAGGGGGGTTTTCCCCATTCATTAGTCACCTTCATTGCATTAGATCACTCTAGATCTACTCTTGGTCACCATTTTCCATTTTGTTTTGTGAACTCCCATTGAGTTCTATGTTTGTTTTTCTACACCCATAAGAGAGAGAAATGTTAGATTTGAAACACTGAGGACTTTCAAGAACCCATTCCACTGAGGAGAACCAGAAGACACCTTTCTTGTTTTCCTCTCAGGTGCCCCATTCTTTAATATAATACAAAATTCTTTTAAATACATTCTTCTTGTCTTGTCCATTGGATTTTGGAGCCATGTTATATTTTATCTGCTTAATGTCTTTTTGTACTTAGATCTGAATTTGTGCAGCAAACTTAAAGATATTTTGCAGCCATAATCGATGTTAGGGTTATTTGTTATGCGTAGCTAAAGTGATCTTTTACGACGAAAGAATCATACTAACAATTGGCGACTCCACACGGGTTTTCTTTTGTGACCACTGTCGTTTTATCTATTCCTACATATCCAGTTGTTTCAGACCCTAGGGTTTCTCTTCCATTTTTTGTTTTTCCTATTTTTATGGTGAATTTCACCCCTAAAACCATTTAAACAGTCAAATTTTTAACTTCCGTGTGTTTCTGGCCTTATTGCACAGGTGACAGACATCAGCCGCAGCTGAGACGACAAAATTTTTCTGAAATCTTCCGCCGAGACAGCCGGATCTACAGGTCACACTTATTGGCCCAAAAAGTGCGACCTGAGCCTCAGGATGCACATTTTTGCCCCAAACCTGTGACCTGGACTGAAAACAGGTTAGAACCTACGACCTGCACTTTTCTACAAATTTTTCAGCACTTTTTCTGGGTTTTTCTGAAGCTTCTGTCAGGGTTTTCCAGCCTTTTTCTCTGCTCGTTTGGACCTGTTTCTGATCTGCTTCACTCACCTAAGAGGGAATCTTTCCCCTTAGGGCTCTAGTACCCTCCACTTTTTTTGGACGAGTCTTTACTGTTTCAAAAGTCTGAATTTCCAGAGTTTCAGCCCCTTTTTTTTTCTCAGATTTTATACCTCTTTTTCAGATCCCTTTAGATCAGCTCTTCTCCCTCTCAAAACCACCTCATCTCGTTTTGTTTGGGTCCATTTATGAGGCCACTGCCTTGTCTCTCCTATCTTTAGCTGATCTCCTCCTTTTTAGCAGCAACCTTGCCTCTGCCTCTTTGATGTTCTCTACACCACTTTTCAGCAGATTCACCCTTTGGATCCCAGTCCCTCCCGACCTTAGATCTATTGGCATATTTTAGCGTGCTTTGCCTGGTTTTTTCCCTCTTGTAGACTAGTTTTGAGAGCCCCGCCTTTTTGGGTTAGATTTCTGCATTATTAGTTGTTAATTTTCTGTTCTTTCAGTCTTATTTACTACAGATTTCTTTTCCATTATGCAGCACACTTTTTCTTTTATTCTCAAAATGTCTGGGTTTAAACAATTAAAATTAACGCACGCCACACACTGACCCTAAGCGAAGAAGCGCCTGGTTAACACCGCCTGGAAAAGACTTTAAAATCAATTGTCACTGCACCTCTCTGCCCTTGACCTCACTTGATTTTGTCCCCCCCTGCCCTCGTCGGTTTATATTCTTCCTGTCATCATTGCGCCCCCAAGGCGCCGCTCCCGGAGACTTCTTGGCCTTCATCCTCAGTTTCCGCTTGGTCGACTTCCTACTTCCCATCGTCATCGAGTAATTCTTTCCCCGAGTCCGCACTCCGACTCTTCCTCTGATTGTTCGAGTTCTCCCCCTCCTGGTTCTCCCCCTATCACTTTCACCATGTCTACTTCAGGGCCTACCACCAGCAGTAACCCCAGTACTACTGTTGGGTCTGTTTCCAGTGGAACCACCTCGGGACCTACCTCGACTGCCCCATTACTCCCTTATATGGCCGGCCTTAGTCTCCCCGACTTCAATCAGCTGATTAATGATCCTATCCGCCACGATGTTAGTTGGCCTGCTATGCCAACCAAGCTCCCCTCCGACATTCCCAAGTTCGAAGGCCTTGCTACTGAGGATCCCTCCAACCATATCCGATCCTTCCATATGTGGTGTTCCTCCAATTCCATTACTGACGACTCTATTCGTCTTCGATTGTTCCAACGCACACTTACAGGCGAAGCTTCTAAATGGTATGTTGAACAAGCCACCTCCTCCCATACCACTTTTGCGACCATTTCCCAAGCCATTGTATCTTATTTCTAGCTCCCTCTCCGATACGACACTGGTACCGAGATTTTAACCTCCTTCCGTCAATCCTCCTCAACCCGCCTTTCTGCTCATGTCCAGGAATGGCGGCGCGGAAGAAGCTTGTGTCGAGCTCCCCCCTTTGAAGATCGGGTTTACATGGACTGTTTCCTTCGCTCTCTCTTACCTCCCATTGGCAAAGATGTCGCGTCCCATTTTTCCCAAACCGAAGAAGCCGCCCTCCAAATCGCCTTGAAGTATGACCTTATCTACGCCCAATCTGGTTATGTTCATACCGTCCTTCCTGACCTTCTCAAACTCGGTGGCCCTAATGCCTCGGGGGCATCTCATTCTGCCGACGGTATCGTTGGAGCCCTGTCACATACCTCTGCCCAACCTCCTCTGGGCCATGGTTTTCCTCTAAGGGCCAGCCCCTCTGGCGTTTTTTCCCCTCCAGGCAGCATGTATTCTGGCTACGGCATGCCTCCTCCTTTTTCCCACCCCCCTGCTTACCTTACTGCTGCCCAACCTACTCCTTATCCATATCCGCAACCTAGTGTCCCGGCTCTCCCAGCATTTGGACCTCCCACTCCCTTGCCTTCTCCACCCCCACAACCGCACTTACTACCCCCTCCAGGGCAAGTATTTGCACAGAAAGGGGCGCCTAATTTTCCTCCTTCTCAAAGAAGGAGAAGAGGCAACCAATCCGCTTCTGGTAATCGTGGACCCAACCCTTCCAATATCAACTCTACCACTGCCAACCAGCCACAAGGCTCTCAGCCGAAGCCGGACAGGCCACTTCGCACCAATAAGCCCTGTTCATGCTGCAGTGTTTATGGTCACTACACTCACGATTGTCCCTTATTACCACAAATGCGGTAGGTTTGGGATTCTCAGGCCACCGTACGGGGACAACACTCCTCCCCTACTACCCCTCCCACCCCCGTTACTTCTCAACCTGCTCTGTTTACCGATCCTTTCCCGCAACAAGGATTCGTGGCCACTCAACCACCTCACGCCCCGGTAACCACTCAACCTTCCCCTTCTGGTTCCTCTGATTACCATATTCTCATGATGGCTTCTGACCCACCTCTCACTGTCGACCTCAACCTTCAAACTCGGTCCTGTCAGTATTCTACACCTCCTGTTCCGTCTGTCTCTGAGTCTCCATTATCAAGTCCTACCGAGCCTCCATCGACACCCAATGGTCCCTTGCAACTCCCTCTGCCCAAAGTTGAGGTTCCTCCCAAGCCTCCTACTGGACCATTACGCCGAAATGCTGCCTCTAGTCGGGCTGCCCATTCATACAACATAGTAGATGATATGGCCCAATCTCCTGCTGCCATTTCAACATTGGAACTCCTCCAGTCGTGTCCTTCTCAAAAGAGGGCTCTACTATCTTCCGTGGGTGCTGTAGATCCTGCTGATGACCAATTGATTGTTTTCGACGCCCGTCAGTCAGACCATCCCCCTCTTCCTCCTTCAGTTGCTTTCCAAATCCCAGTCAAGATCCGAAACGCCAATGTTTCTCGATGTATTATTGATGAGGGGGCATCTACCTGCGTAATGTCCGCTTCGGTTTGGAAACAACTCAGATCCCCTGAACTGGCCCCTTCCACCATCACCCTTCGTGCATGGGATAGCCATGTCTCCCAGCCCATTGGCCTATTTCATAACTTTCCTATCACCCTTGCCGGCAAGACTATTTGCGTCGACGTTGAAGTTATCGACGCCCCTCTTGACTACAACATCCTTTTGGGGCGTAGTTACACCTATGCCATGTCAGCCATCCCATCCGCAGTCTACCGCAAGATGTTTTTCCCTCATAATGGAAAGATTGTCACCATTGATCAGTTGACTTACCATGAACCAAAATCTCAGACCTCCCCTGAGTCCACCATCTCTACTTTCACCAACAAGAAAACTGTTGATTCTTTGACCAGTGTTTCCCCCGGCGTCTACAAAGACTCCTCCTTGCTTGGCACCTTTTTCGACTCCCCTCCCGTCTTTGATCCTAACTTGGCGAACGTTTGCATGATGCAATCATCTCGGGCTAACCTTACAGAGCCCACTTTGGATAGTCAGCAACCTCAACCTCAACCAGCTCCTAGCCCTTCGCCCCCGTTAGCCACCCTTCTTCCTTCTGAATCTTCTTCTACCGCCACTCCTCATGGGTCGATTCCACCTGAAATCAACCCCCTTGGTACCATTCCTCCTAGCCATTTCCATGCTGGTCAGATCCCTTTCCTTGCTCCCCCTCCTGGCGCTTATTCGGTCCCTACCTTGGCCACCCTATCTCTCCCCAACTTGACCTTGGGTATACCCGTCTGGTATCTTGACCCTCTAGCCACCACTCCGCCCGGTCAACCTAAACCATATATTACTTTGACCCCAGTTCAACCAATCCCTACGACTTCTCTTGCTCTGCTGGTACCTCAGTCACCTCAACCAGCACCGCCTCCTGTTACAACCGCTTCGAGTAACAATGGCAAAGCTCGCAGGGGGGCATCAAAGGAAAAACCTACCCCACCCAACCCTGCCCCTCCTCGGCCTCCCACGCATCCCATCCAATGTGCTCTGTGTGATGTTGTTGGTCACGCCACTCACACCTGCCCTGAATTACCACCTCTCAAGACCATGGTTAATGAAACGTCTTCCGAATCAGACATCCCAGAAGTCCATGTCACCATACCAGATTCTACCCCTAAACTTAAGACTTTGCGCACCAATCACCCTTGTTCTCTGTGCAATTTCCATGGCCACTATACCCACCTTTGCCCCCGCCTTGACGAGTATCGTGCCTCTTTAGCCACATACCGCCAATTCGAAGCCGCCCTCGCCCGTAATCCTTCTTCCCTCACATAGGACCACCTGTCTACCACGACTACCATTCCTCCTCCTGATACCGAAATGACCGAGACTTCAGCTACCATTTCCTACCTTTCTGCATCCCCGCGATTGTCGGATACCAACCCTTTAGTATCTTCCCCCAATGCTTCGCCTGATCATTCAACTGCTCACTCTATCATCTCACATAACTTCGTACCTGTGAGCCCCTCCCATCACAATCAAGAGTCTCATCCCTCTACCTCCTCAGGTCAACCTCTTCCATCCTCTCTTCCCATTTTCCAGTCCGATGAAGACATCATGGAAGCCATGACCAACCCTGATTTTCCATGGGACGGTATGCACCATCGTGCATATTTCCTCCCACATCAATCCCATTACCAATATGCCCTCGAATCCAAAGACTTCATTCCTGATAAAGTCGATTGGTTCAAAAACCCCATCCCTGCACCTGATGCTTTCGAAGAAGGCAATATCGCTAATATCTCTCCCACCATCAAAATCAACATTTATGTCAAGCCAGGTATTGAAGAACATATCACCATGGGCGCCCAATGCACTCCGGAAGAAATTGAAGCCTACACGAAACTCTTCAAAGAATTTCGTGATATTTGCGCCTGGTCATACTCAAAAATGCCCGGACTCGATCCTGCAATTGTCGAACATCACATCGACACATGGCCTGATGCCATTCCAGTTCGTCAAAAGTTGAGACCCGTCCATCCTTCTAGACGTGACGCCATCAAAGCTGAAATCGACAAGCTCCGGCAGGCTGGTTTCATTTACCCCATTGAATATACCACTTGGGTGTCTAACCCATTTCCCGTCCTCAAAAAACAAGGCACCATTTGTGTTTGCACCGATTTTCGCAATCTGAACAAAGCTTGTCGCAAAGACAACTTCCCCACACCATTTATTGACCAAATCATCGATGAGTGTGCAGGGCACGAGATTCTCTCCTTTATGGATGGCTTCTCCGGATACAACCAAATTGTTATCCGTCGTGCTGATCAACTTAAAACCGCGTTCATTAGTCTGTGGGGCACTTTCGCATACCGAGTCATGCCATTTGGCCTTAAAAACGTCGGCGCCACCTTTCAACGAGCCATGTCTTATTGCTTCCATGACTTAGCCCATATTATCCTTGCCTATTTAGACGACCTTACCGCACGTTCTAAACATTGGGCGCAACACCTTCATGACCTGCGTACCATTTTTCTCCGATGCCGCAAGTATAAAATTCGCCTTAACCCTTTGAAATGTGTCTTCTGTGTTCCCGCCGGTCGTCTCCTCGGCTTCATCGTGTCTAAAGACGAGATAAATCTCGACCCTTTAAAGTTTCAAGCCATTTTTGAACTTCCTCTGCCTCGTACCTTACTGTTGTGGAGGTAAATCCCCTCTGCGGAAAGAGGCGATCCCTACTAGCCCAGATCGGGTCTAGCAATAATCGTTCACGCTATAGTGCAGGTTCCTAATTGCAAATAAACCAACTATAGATGAAGGTTTACCCGGAATCCAACGTTGTCGCTTGTAGAGAAAGTAGTGTTCCCGTTCCTTAGCTCTGGCAGATCACAATCCTCACGATCTCCGTGACCGAACACCTGCACACACAAGAAACACAACAAACGCAAGAGTAAAGTCCAGTATATGCAACTATATGTCAGTTAGAGAAGACATAAATCATCATCATAATCAACAATAGGAGTGGAACCATAACCAATAGTCGCTTATCATTAATCAATCAAAGAAGAATACAACCATAGCCCTGAAGCTGAATTCTCCTTCGGAGGGTCGCCAGTGGAACACGTCTTGAAGAAGCCTGTTGGGGATGGGACAAGCCTCTCTCTTCGGATGTCTCGATAATAATCTCCTTGCTTGGATTTGGCCTTAAGGAAATGAATCAAGGCTCTTGCAGCATAAGGCTCTGATGGCTCTTGGGAACTAGTTATTCAGTCATTCAGCCATTCAGCCATTCAGCCCCTTCATCAATGGATGAAGGCTATATTTATAGAGGAGAGGAGGAGGTTGGGATCCCTACAATAGTGGAAGGGAGGCCTTATCCCTTGGGAGGTTCCCCATAAGGTGGAAACAAGAGGCCAAAGGAGGAAGGCCGTGGTTATTCAGTCGAAACCACTCCTGATGACTCATCCACGAAGTTGTTGTAATCGAAACTTCGCCTCTTTTTTTAAAAAACTTTCCAAAAGCATATTGGCGCGGGTGCTTAACTGGGACAGAGCGCCAATTGGCACGGGCTCAGTGTTAATTTTCCTCATTGGCGTGAGTACATAACGGGCTACCAGTGCCAAGGCAAAAATAGGATTTTTTAGGGGTCTGCTGAGGAAATGATCAACAGAAGAAATGTTGTCCTCATGGAAAGGGATACAATGATGGTATTTGCAAGGCATGACATTGATTATTGGTCACAGAAATGACCCTCCAATGGGCGAGATGGGGATTGCAGGGACGGTGACAAATTACTGTGTAATAGATGCCCCCTAAAGCATGAGGCCCGAAAGAGAGAGGGGTGAAATGCTTTACGAGAACGTGTCCAACTGAAAACACCGCCGTCGGAAAAACTGCGTAGAGAAGTACAACTGATATTTCAGATACATGATATATATGTGGTATGGGCGCAGTCATCCATAATAGAGTATGCAATAATCCAGATCCAAGGTATGGACGCAGCCATCCAGTGAGGATCGATAAGTAGACTCAGGTATGGTCGCAGCCATCCAATCGGTGAGTCATGTAACTAATCATAATAATCCACAAAATCGCAGCCTGGATTATAACAAGCAGAATCCAGGGTCTTGTGCTCCATCTCGATCCGAACAAAGTACAAGTTCAAGCATGCGAATAAGTGAGCTGAAGTCGAACATGCAAGAAAACTGTCTGATTACCATCCAATGATGAAAGCTGTTAACAGACGCGAGAGGTACCACCATTAATGCCAATGGTCCTCAAGGTACTACAGGTACAATCTACGGCATGTGAAAAATGAGCTGGTGTCGAACACCCGTAGAATCACTTGATCGGAGGCCAATAATGAGAAATTCACGTCGAATGCGAAGAACTTTCCATTGAGTCATGCAGGCTCCAAGGTACCAGAAGGGAGTCTCTAGATCAGCTTCCTGGATAATGAGCTGAAGTCGACAGGAAGTCACCTTGATCGAAGGTGGGCCATAGTGTTTCCCACATCATCGACGCGAGACATAGGAACATAATGTTTTTTTGAATCACGATCAGATGAGAATCAGAGGAAGGTTGGTACTTGCAGAGGTCAACTTCTCTTGAACATATGGGCGGCACAATAGTGGATTTGGCAGTATTTGACATCAAAATATCAAAGGTCATGATGACGAGGCAAAGAGCAGATGAGAGGTCAAAGGGGATCACCCAAACCCACGGAGGCAAGTGGAAAATGAGATGAGATATCCCCAACCCGACACGAATGCAGACAAGTGCCATGTTCAAGAGTGACATACTGCCGACACGACAATGATTCTGGTTCCATTTTCCCCACCATTTCTGGTGAGTACCTCTTTATTTTTACACAAGCTTGAAGAGGATACCATATGCTTGCTGTATAAGCCCATCCTAGTACATTTAACGAGCCCTAGGAAGGAGGAACTCGGGTACCGTCATTACAACTGAATCTAATGTCATCAGGGTTTAACGAGTCTGACAAAGGGAGAACTCGACGTCTTTTCATGTTTAGAGAGTTTGAAAAGACAACGGAAAAGTAAACTCCAAAGTTCCCTTTTCGTAAATAGTTCCTCACATCTGAAAAGGTAGAAAACAAAATCTGAGAAAACCTCCTAGTCGCGATAGGCTAGGGTATTCCTTTTTCGTAAGTAATCTATCCCAGCCCGAAAAAGGGGTAAACGTATACTGGGTACATGTCGTTTCGTGTCCACTTTAACGAGATCGAAACAACAAGGGACTCGGCAATATTTTCATGTTTAGAGAGTCAGAAAAGAGCTTAAAGTTGACTCCTCCTGGAGGAACGAGTGGTATAAAGGGTAGCAACTAGTTCCGGTAATGGTGGAACTGCTCAGAACAAGTAAAGGTTAAGAGGTTTGCTAACAAGACCACTCATCATAGCGGTTCCTCAGGAATGGGTGAAACAACCAAGTGAAGGCAAGAGATCGGCCAAGCAGATAGTGACGATGGAGTGAGAAAACCAAGGTTCATCTGGCAAAGACAGGCTGATAAGATGGCAATCACAAGAGGTAAAATGGGAATGGTTTCATTTTTACACAAGCTTGAAATCAGGAAACTCTGCTTGAAGTTGGTTTCATTTTTACACAAGCTTGAAACAAAGAGAAATTGTGCTTGAAACCGGTTTCATTTTTACACAAGCTTGAAACGGAAACAAACTATGCTTGAAAAAGTAAGCATGCCCCCAGCATGGTGACTCAATTCGAGGTACATGCCCCCCAAGCTTCAGTCCATATGAAAGGCAGATGGAGTGAAGGTTCAAGTTATGAGATCAAGAGAAAGACTCGAATTGAACGGGAATGTGTTTCATTATTTTAACGAGGTTGACACATTAAAAGAACTATCCTCAGGACACCTTTGTTTCATTTTTTAAGAAGCTTGACACAAGACAAGGAACTCTGCTCCGAAAACCTTGTTTCATTTTTTAAGGAGCTTGACACAAGACAAGGAACTCTGCTCAGACCAGCTTGTTTCATTTTTTAAGGAGCTTGACACAAGAAAACGAACTGTGCTCTGACCGACCTCATCATAGTGAACAAGAAGTCATCGCTTCCAAGAGTTCCACTCCCGATGGAAGGAAAACATCCTGGAAGTCAGGACCCAATACCCCCAGCACACAATGTACAACGGCATCATCACTGAGTATAGGCACGGGATAGGTAGCCACATAGTTGACCTGCGGTGGGGCAGATACAACGGGTGGATAAAAACCAGGAAGGGATGATGGCGAGCCAGCTGCCACATCAGGACCAAAGAACAAAATTTGATCAATGGTCACGATCTGTCCTTCATGTGGAAAACATACCACACGGAAAAGGGAGGAGATAAGCGCTCCCATGGCATAGGTGTAATCGCGCCCCAAAAGCATATTGAAATCCAAGGGGCCTGGAACAACCATCACATCCATATGGACGGTTTTACCTCCCAAAGTAACAGGTAACCTTGGAAGGATCCCTAACGGTTGACTCGTTCTTCTGTTGAATGCCAACAGATTCTGCGTAACAGGCGCAAGCGGCGGTGAACTGAAAGCTTGCCAAGTAGTTGAGGATAGAACACTAACAAATGCACCTTCATCTATAACGGTGCTGGGTACGACCAGACCAAAGGCCTGTATTGTTATCTCGAAAGGCACATTAGACGGAAGGCGGTATCCCACGAATCGATTCCAATCAAAGGAAGTGACCAAACTACTCGGAGGGGCTACCATCGAACTGAGATGGTCTTCCCCTGGTGTTACAGAAGAAGGAGCATCCTCCACGACCTCCATCTCGAAGGTGGGAGGGGTATCCTCCGGGACCTCGATCACGAGAGGCAGAGGAGCAGCTTCTTGAGATATAGCGACAGGAGAATCCTTCTCTAAGTCTGAGGAATCTGAAGAGATAAGAAGAACCTGAGGGGTGTGAGGTCCACTCTCAACGGAAAAGACCTGGTGCACCGCAGACGGGGCCAGTTCAACCGATCCCACGACCAATGGTTGGTCGGGAATGGATTCCTGAATCTAAATTTCCGGGGGAGCGGGATTGACCAAGGATAACTCTTGACCAATCATAGGATCAGTTGGTGAAGGACTCAAAGAAAGCTGTTTATAACCAGCCAGGAGGCATGGTGTAGAAACATTTGGGTTGTCCAACACTCGCTTGACTTCATCCATATAAGGACAAAGGTGAATGGAATGGTGCCCTTCACACAACTTACAGGGATTGGTGACCTTACCCTGCTTCTTAGGAGCCTTAGTAGCACCAGTTGAAGACGTGCCCCCAACCTGACTCTCGGAAGCCAAAGGCAACGGCGGATGACCGTTGGACCATGCTTCGAGCACCTTGGGAATGCCAGGGCAATCTCGAAGAAGATGGTCTCCCGTGCACAACATGCAAGGGCATTTGAATTTCCGTGGAGGGTTGGAAGGTTTATCAAGAGGAGATGTTTCAAAAGCAGTAGCCGCAAATTTAGCCTCTCGCTTATCAGACTTCTTCTTCTTTGTATTATTCTTCTTCTTCTTAGCCACCTGGTTACTTGAATCCAAACTTTCACCAGGTGAAGTAGAAGATGAGGACGCAAAAATAGGCAAAGAAGGGGAGAGGTCCACCTTGGAATCAACATGATGTTGTTCAAGCGGAGGAACTGATTGAACAGTAGTCGAGACATTCGGGACCATAGAGGTTGAAAACAACCAAACAAGCAACCCAACAGTTAACCCAGGAAGGGACAATGTTGCCATATAAGGAGCGCCAACATTTCCAAAAGGAGGAAAAGGACCAGGATTCCCTTCGAAGGGGATTCCTTGGTTGGTGAACTCCGGAAATGTTTCCATCAGAAACGATCTTCAGAACAACACCCTAAGGAAACTAACTTTAACCAGGAATATTTCGTGGGCAGTTAATTTTAAAACATTGAAACAAAACTCTATTGTTTCATCTTTTAAGAGTCGAGAAACAGACAAAAGGTGACTCTATCACATTTAGATTGGAAACAAGCGTGAAAGGACAAGCGCTTGATGATATTTTCAAATTTAAGGAATCAGATAAGATCAAAATGACTGCTCAGGAATGCTAGGAAAAGGGTGTACCAAATAACCGCGAACTGAAATATACATCTTGGTTTCAAAATGAAAGAGAAATCAACCAAGGACTTAACGTACGTGTAGGCAATCTCCCCAAATGCTGTGTCTTGTGTATCACGGGTATAGGGCGGCAGACTCAGCTTTTTATGGATAAAGGATAGAAACCTAGTGGGGTCTCCCTTTATATACGCGACGGTACGGGGAGCACAAGTCCGTACTAGTACTATCTAAAGCCAAGAGGCGAACGACAGGTACTAGGTTTAAAGACGCCGGAACACGTCTCTAGCCTAGACCTCTAGAAATGTTTCGTTAACGTTTCAATGTTGCCTTAGTGTAAATTGAATAAATTTTAATGTTTATCTTCAATTATGTTTCAGTTTTAAGGCCCTACCGATTGTCATATGACAATCTCCTATATGCAGATATATGAGGAAAGAAATCTTTCAATTCGATGAATGCTATCTAGTAAAGGGAAGAGCTTCAAACAATGATGCAACAAACAACAACACTGCAAACGAAATCCTTCCAAACTAGATGACTTTCATTATCCAAAAGTAATCTCAAACATTCAACGATGCGAATAATGCAATATAATCTATGCAAAATCCTCTTTTTCGAAAACTATGAAATTGTAATCTATGCACAATTTCCTTTTTCTTTTCAAATGATAAGAATGCACTCAATGCATTTTTCGATGAAATGAGAATCTACTTAATGCATGCTTTCAATGAAAGAGAATGCACTCATAGCGATTTTTAGCTTTCAATCATTAAACAATGTGATCTAAGTTCAATGATAAATCTCAAAAATATTTTTCAATGCAATGTGATCTAACGCATTTAACAAAAAGAACACTTTGAGACGAAAACTAAATAAACGCAAATCTTCTTAATGAAGGATGAATGCAAAAGAGATGCAAACAAACACTAAGAATGCAATCGTTGCTTCAAACACTTGTAACGAAATCCCTCAAAAGGCGACAAAACATATGAGGTCAAACACAAAGAGGACTTCCAAAGCAAGAGATCAAAACAAGGCATTCATTCCCTTTTACATCAAGAAATCATGGAAAGAAGACATTTCAAACAATGAGCAATGTAATCTATGCTCATATAGAGGAAAGACCGAAAGGGAAAGACACACATGTGAAGGATTTAGGGAAAAAATCTCAATTTTCACACCCTGAAATTGGCTCGACTTTGTCATTGACAACTAGTGCCAACTGGCGCGACTTGCTCACTGACAAATAGCGCCAATGCTTAATTGGCACGGGTTGCTAACTGACAACAAGCGCCAACGCCTGAAAATGAAAAAACAAAGAATTTCTCCCAACCAATACCAGACTCACCACTTCAAGAAGAATCTAAAACAAACCCAGAAGCAAAGTACTGACCAAAAGAAACTTCCGAACAAGGGAAAACCCTAGCACCTACAAGAGATGGCGCGACTGTCTGGCTGTAATCCGTGCCAGATAGGGGATGGCGCGAGTGATGAACTGGCAACCTGCGCCAACTAGGGTGACTGTCAGGGTGGAAACCGCGTCAATCAATCCAACCATGAAAAGGTGAAAATTTGGAAAAGCAGAGGTCAAATCTGATCCTCTGGGGCTGAACCAAAAGCCAAAAACTCAGAAAAGAGCCAGCCAAAAGAGCCGATCAAGCAAGCAGAATCGAGAAACAACCGAAAAGACAAGACAATACTCCAAGTGTTCAGTTCATAAACTAAACCGGAGATTGACTGAAGCAACTTTGATCTACTTCGCTAATGCGGAGCAATAGCGTTTCGAAGGCTATCTGGCTAACTTTAGGCTTCGTCTGTAGCTTACAAATCAGAACAACAACAAGCTAGCTAATCCCCAGCGGAGTCGCCAATTTGTTGTGGAGGTAAATCCCCTCTGCGGACAGAGGCGATCCCTACTAGCCCAGATCGGGTCTAGCAACAATCATTCACGCTATAGTGCAGGTTCCTAATTGCAAATAAACCAACTAGCGATGAAGGCTTACCTGGAATCCAACGCTGTCGCTTGTAGAGAAAGTAGCGTTCCCATTCCTTAGCTCCGGCAGGTCACAATCCTCACGATCTCCATGATCGGACACCTGCACACGCAAGAAACAAAACAAAAACAAGCGTAAAATACAGTATATGCAACTATATGTCAGTCAGATAAGACATAACTCATCATCATAATCATCAACAAGAGTGGAACCATAACCAATAGTCGCTTATCATTAATCAATCAAAGAAGAATACAACCATAGCTCTGACGCTGAATTTTCCTTTGGAGGGTCGCCAGCGGAACACGTCTCGAGAAATCCTATCGGGGATGGGACAAACCTCTCTCTTCAGATGTCTCGACAATAATCTCCTTGCTTGGATTTGGCCTTAAGGGAATGAATCAAGGCTCTTGCAGCATAAGGCTCTGATGGCTCCTGGGAACTTGGAGACTTGGAGATTCAACCATTCAGCCCCTTCATCAATGGCTGAAGGCTATATTTATAGAGGAGAGGAGGAGGTTGGGATCCCTACAATAGTGGAAGGGAGGCCTTATCCCTTGGGAGGTTCCCCATAAGGTGGAAACAAGAGGCCAAAGGAGGAAGGCCGTGGTTATTTAGTCGAAACCACTCCTGATGACTCATCCACGAAGTTGTTGTAATCGAAACTTCGCCTCTTTTTTTAAAAAACTTTCCAAAAGCAGATTGGCACGGGTGCTTAACTGGGACAAAGCGCCAATTGGCGCGAGCTCAGTGTTAATTTTCCTCATTGGCACGAGTACATAACGGGCTACCAGTGCCAAGGCAAAAATAGGTGTTTTTAGGGGTCTGCTCAGGAAATGATCAACAGAAGAAATGTTGTCCTCATGGAAAGGGATGCAATGATGATATTTGCAAGGCATGAAACTGATTATTGGTCACAGAAACGACCCTCCAATGGGCGAGATGGGGATTGCAGGGACGGTGACAAATTACTGTGTAACACTTACGCCAGCTACAAAGTCTCCAAGGCAAAGCTAATTTCCTTCACCAATTCGTTCCTGACTACGCCACTAACGCACACGGCTTCCTTAGACTTCTTCGATCTCACACCCCTTTTGTCTGGGATACATACGCTCAAGAGTCTTTTGATGCCCTCAAGCATGCTCTCACATCCACCCCATTGATCCGTCCCCCTGACTTTGACCGAGATTTCACCCTATACATCTCCACTTCCACATATTCAGTTGTCGGTGTCCTTATCTAGGAGGATGATAACGGTGTCGAGCATGTGATCTATTATGTCAGTAAGAACCTTGCCAGTCCACCTGTGTCCTACTCGCATGAAGAAAAATTAGCACTAGCTGTCGTGTTATCGGTCCAAAAATTGTGTCATTATATCCTCATGCGTTCCACCCAGGTTGTGACTTATTCCAACCCCATGGCTTTCCTATTGAGTCGCCACATCCTCAATGGGAAGTACGCCCGTTGGGTCGTTATTCTCCAAGAATTCGACCTTGAATTTGTCACCCCAAAAAGTAAAAAAGGTTTAGTCCTAGCTGAACTCATTTCTGATTTACCTACCCGGACGCAAGATACTCCAATTAATGACGCTCTTCCCGATGAACATTTGTTTGCCATCACCACCAACGATCCTTGGTACGGTGACATACTTACTTACTTGCGAACCCAAAATTTCTCCCTTCACCTTGATCGTGATGCTCGACTACGAATCCGACACCAAGCCTCTCGCTACCTTCTAATTGGCGATGACCTTTATCGTTGCGGCGTAGATACTATCCTTCGTCGTTGCCTCACCCACACTGAAGCCGAGCAAGTCCTAAATGCCTGTCATAGTGGCGCTTGTGGTGGCCACCTCTCCGGCCTCGCCACCGCCCAAAAAATCATGTGTGCTGGGTATTTTTGGCCTTCTCTCTTCAGTGATTGCATTGAAGCAGTCAAACACTGTTCCAATTGCCAACATTTCGCCCCCAAGGCGCGAGCTCCTCCCTCTCCTCTCCATCCTGTCATCACAGCTGGTCCTTTTTGTAAATGGACCATCGACTTTATGGAATGTCGACCTCCATCTGCTGGTAACCACAAATATATCATCATGGCAGTTGACTACTTCACTAAATGGGCCGAAGCTATGCCTACGTTCAACAATACGGCATCCACCGCAGCCCTCTTTTTATTTAACCATGTCATTGCTCAATTCGGAGTTCCAAAACAGTTAGTCTCGGACCATGGCCGACATTTCGAAGATCAGATTTGGCATGAGCTCTCCTCCTTATTGGGTTTTGAACACCAATATTCCTCTTCCTATTACCCCCAAGGTAATGGCCAAGTTGAAGCAGTCAACAAAATTCTTAAAACCATGCTTCAACGAACGGTGAATAAACACAAAACCAATTGGCATCTCATGCTCTTCCCTGCTTTGTGGGCTTATCGTACTTCTGTTAAAACCGCCACCAGTTTCACTCCTTTCCACCTTGTCTTTGGCGAGGAGGCAGTATTACCAATCGAATGTGAAATCCCTTCCCTTCATTTGGCCGTCGAACTTCTCCCCGATACCCAACCTCTAGAACAACGACTTATCATGCTTGAGCGCGCTTCTGAAGATCGTCGTGTTGCATTACAAACTCTTGAAGCGGCCAAAAAGCGCACCAAAGCTCAGTATGACCGAAAAGTGCATCCTCGCACCTTTAATTAAGGTGACCTTGTTCTAGTATATGACCAGGCCCACGATACCCTCAGTCATGGGAAGTTCGACTCATTATGGCTACGTCCTTACATCATCAGTAAAGATCTTGGGAAGGGGGCATATCTTTTAGAGGACTTTGAAGGCCACCCCCTTCCTAATCCTCGCAATGCACTCTATCTCAACAGGTATTACCCTTAGCATTTCCCGCTCGAAATGCATGTTTCACTTTCTTGTAGATAGCCAGCATATGTTTGTTTTCATCAGTCATTACTTCACCAAGACACATGTTGTCCACGAAGTCTTCCTTTCCTCCTTTTTCAAATCAGATTTCCTCACTTACAACACTTTTCCTTGGGGCACCACTTAGCCTCCATCTTTATTCTTTTCTGTGTCGATTTCCGTCATGAGATACCATTTCATACTCATGTTTTTCGGGTCCCCTTTGGACCTTTCATCATTTCAACATCATCATTAGTCTTCGTCTGGGTACCTTGGATCCAACCCCTTTTCCATATGTTCACGATACGTATACTCGATGGTCCAGTAATGCTGCAACCGTTATTTGTGATTCCCGGGCATGTGTGAGATGTCTCAACCCTCAAAATGGGGTGGCCCTGCAGGTAGCCCCCCACATGCCCAGATGACTTCATTCCCGCCCTTGATGCAGCTCCTCTCATTTGATGATATCGGCTTCAACCGCTTGCAGCGCCATTTTCGATTCACATGTCTCTGTCAGATTTTGAGAGCCCTTCCCCGTGTGTAGGGGGCATTTGGGTATATTTGTATCTCATGTACTACCATATTACTATATAAGTCCTGAAGATTATTCCAGGCATCACATGTATGTGGGATTCATCCTATGATTTATCTGGCTCATGTTTCGGCCAGCACATGCTTCATCATTGCGTTCTGTGGTTTTCCGGGCACCTTACTCTTTGTAATTATTGCGTTCCGTGGTGTTCCGGGTGCCTTATTCTTTGTACTTTGTCTCGGCAGGCATAGGTAAGCCTCCGCCGCCGCCTTTAGCACAAGTACCACTTCATCAACTAGAGACTTGTTGCACCTGTAAGTCTCATCTCCTCAGGGTCTAGTCCTTTAGCACATCAGCCAACATTACATTTCTCTCTCTCACTTCCCTCTCGATATCCAGTGATTGAGTTCTTACAATGTACTTCGGTCATACGATTTGCTCCTAACACTCGTACATTGGGGGGCAATCTGTTACACCATTTTTTGGTCATCTAACCTATTATTATTAGATGAACCCAAGTACACCATGTAAGACCAATTTTACCCTAAGTAAAATTGCTTTCACCATATAAAATAACTCATTTGTTTATATTTCCTGGTCATATTTAACCCAAAATAAGGAACTTAATTAAATAAATCCTTATTTATTTAATTATTCCTTAAGAATAAGTTATTTAAATCATTATTTAAATAATATTCTTAGTTAAATTTGACTAAATCATCCATAAATAATTAAATAAACCATTATTTATTTAATTATATTCCCATCACTTCCCTAAAAAGATAAATAAACCATTTATTTATTCATTATTTATAAATAAAAGAATTGACTCAAGTCAAGAACCATTTTCCCTCCAACAAATATAATAAAATATTCCTAAAGGGTGCTTCTAGAATTCGATTAATAATATTTTATTCATGCACCGAGTTCTAGATCGCCCCAATATTTTTTTATAAATAGGGGGTTTTCCCCATTCATTAGTCACCTTCATTGCATTAGATCACTCTAGATCTACTCTTGGTCACCATTTTCCATTTTGTTTTGTGAACTCCCATTGAGTTCCATGTTTGCTTTTCTACATCCATAAGAGAGAGAAATGTTAGATCTGAAACACTGAGGACTTCCAAGAACCCATCCCACGGAGGAGAACCGGAAAACACCTTTCTTGTTTTCCTCTCAGGTGCCCCATTCTTTAATATAATACAAAATATTCTTTTAAACACTTTGTTCTTGTCTTGTTCATTGGATGCATGGAGCCATGTTATATTTTATCTGCTTAATGTCTTTTTGTACTTAGATCTGAATTTTTGCAGCAAACTTAAAGATATTTTATAGCCATAATCGATGTTAGGGCTATTTGTTATGCGTAGCTAAAGTGATATTTTACGACGAAAGAATCATACTAACACTTTGATCCAACAAAACACCCTTGAAATCAAATCAAACTCTTTTGCATATATACCTAGCCTAAAATCAGCCTTCATTCAAGTCATCTCAAGCCTCAATGATCATTTTTTTTTGCTGAGATTGACAAGGAGAGAGCCCTCTCCCGATCTGGTAGGGCTAGCTACCAGGTTAAGCATGGTTTGATGTTACCCTAGATTCTGCCTTTCTCAGCCTGAGGTAGATTTAGGCTATAACACCTAACAAATTTAAATTATTCCTAGCATCATCAACAAGTCCACATAAGAACAAGGTCTGAATGGTACTCAAATCAAATTTGTGCTTTTACCTTTGAAGGATATATAAGAATCTCTCTAAGTATTCCTCTAGGGTTTCATTATCATTTTTCACAATACTAAAGATTTCATCTTGAATATCTCTAGTTTTACAATATTCTTGATATTTTGACAAGAACACTTCCTTCGTATGTTCCCAAGAAGCTATAGTGTTTCCCCCTAGTCCCATGAACCAATGTAATGCTGCATCCTTGCGAGTTGCGGGAAACAACTTTAATTTCTAAGCATTAGATGAATAATCATAGCTCCTACACAAAATATCAAACTCAAATATAAAATAGTTTGGGTCTTCGTGTACCTTACCATAGAAATGAGGAAGAGCTAATGGTGGTATATTTTTCATTTGCACAATTACGTCAGGATCCACAATTGGGATCCAAAAGTGGATTGTTCCTCATTTACCTAATTTTCGCCAATTCCCTCGACATGGTCCTCGTGATCTTCCTTTGTTGTTCCTCCAATAAAACCATTCTCAACAGGCTGAGAAGGTTGACTATGGGTTCTAATAATCTCCTTTCCCTTCGTGGGTTGTGTCACTCCTGGAAAATTGTTACCAGAGTCCAAGTGGACAGTTCCTGCATGATGAGTCTAGGTTTGTTTGCACTTTCTGCCTGCAAAAGAAGGCCCAATATGACAAAAAAAATTCAGATTTACCAATATTTCCTCCGCGCTTAGTGGGCTTCGGACCCCTACTGCTTTGAGGCATTCATTTCAAAAAAATAGAAAAACAAAAATTCAATAAAATGCTGCAATTAAAAGGTAAATCAACACCTATAAATTCCTTCAATCAATAGAAGCACACTGCAAAAAAAATAAAAGCAGACTTACCCCTATTGCAGAAAAACAGGAAATTCTTACCAATTCAAATCACCTCCCCTGCAACAGCACCAAAATGTTGGGCACGAGAATCACATTTAATCAAACTCCTTTCAACACTTAATTATCAACCCGAGGTTCGTAGACTTAGAGACGAAGCACAGGAAATGCCAGAAGTGGTACAAAATTTTCCTATCTATTCCTACTTCACAAATCAAGATCTTGCAGAATTTAAAAGAAATATCACACAACAATTTACACCAAAGAAGTTCTAGTGTCGGAATGCGAAAGAAAGTACTTTGTGAAGAAATCAAATAAAGAAGCTTTCACACTTGTTGTAAACAACTTTATCGCTGAAATGAAATTCTATGTTTATCTCCAATATCGGTGTTGGTGAGATCAGAAGTGGGCCCTTGGAAAGATCTGCCTCCTTAAGGACTTTCCTTCCTACACCAAGTTGTTATTCCTATACTCCTGCAATATGCTTTCACTAGTACAGGTACAGTACTTAGGTGCGGGAAGTATATTTTTCACTTACACTGGAGATTATGTATTTTTGCAGGGGCTCGAAGCTTCAGTCATCGAGCACTTTGTTCCTATAACAGGATATTGGTTCGTGCACCAGAACAGAGATTCTGACACCAATTTTTCCAATTACTTTCGAGAAAATACAGGGTGTGTTAATCTATGAAAGAAATTTTCAAAGGTGAATCAGAATTTTGAAATAACTTGCACATGTAAAAGAGTGCTTCAACCAAAATGAATCTTGTAGTGACAATAATTTTGAAATAAAACAAACTCCAAAAGTTAAAGCACACTTTTTTCAATGCAATGAAGGAAATAACTCAAGCATGACAACAAGTTTTTATCCCTGCGATAGTTACTTACATAAACTAGATCTGCCTCTAATATTTGTAGACTCATAAAGGTTCACTTTGATTATTCAGATTTAAGTTTTAGTTCTTTCCTTTTAGAAATATGAAGTGTAGGCACAGATCGATGTGTCGTAACAACATTCATTCATCAGTTAACCATACATCTTTTAATTCGTAGGATTTAACCCTTGTTATTGAAAATACTTCTATTTACTAATGAACATTCACTTGTGGAAATAAATCAAATTCTTGCGAAGGAAAGAAATGAAACAATATTGCTATGATGAACTAAAAAACTAAGTTGCAAAAATTATAATCGCACTAGTTCAGGAATGTGCTTGCACTACTCCAGGCGGAAATCAACTACGATTCGTAGAAATGGAAATGATTGAAAGTAAATCGAACTGTAATTATTAAACATGCCACGAATTTGTCACACTTGACTGTTAAGGAAATGAAACCATAATTCTTATGAAGAAATGAATTATAAGCTAAATCCACACCTTGCATAAATAAAATCAACACGCACACCTTTAATTGAACGAAAGCACGAGAAGGAAAATGAGCTGGGTTGGTTGGGCCCTAGCCATCCAGCTCGTTTCCCATTTTAGGAAACGTAAAGCTTTAGCGCTCAAATGTGCATCAGTGACAGATCAAAACGTAGAATGTAAACAACATGGCATAGCTTCTTGTATTATTTTGATTCAGCAAAAATACATTATAAGTACAGATCCAACCTAGAACGAGGGCGACAACACAAAATTACAAATTTTCCGGAGTTACAGTAGCATGGCTATCGCTCCCTAATTTCCTATCTAAAATCTAGATTTATACAACCATTTTGGCCTTGGCCATAACAAAATTACATATTGTCATTCTAATTATAGCCTTTGTCTAAATGAAATAACAACCAGCGTTACAAAATAAGCTAGCAGCTATAATAAAATGCTAAACTATTTGTTGGCTGACGATCCAACCTTTAGCCATATCCCTGATCATCCTCCGCTCTGAATTCCACTCAAGATGACTACAACTAAAAGGGTCGAGATGGAACTAAAAGCCCGCATTAGGTAGTGAGATTTTGTGGAAGTATAGGAGCAGTCGGGTGCCAACGGTGCAGGAATTTTCCTGCACTAGACCATGTTGATTGAAGATTAATACGTTTTCTTATCAAAATTCTTTAGGAAGAGAAACATTTATTGAAAGAATATAAAAGGCATAAATTCTATTCAAAAATGATTAATTAAGTACTTACTAAACCTTAAGTATGAAATATAAAACTAGTGCAGGGATAGGACAAGGTTCTTGGACTAGTGCAGGTATAAGGAAGTTTATGAGGATAAAACAAAGGTTTATGAACGTGATTTTAAGGTAGGAAAGGGGTTAAAAATGAGGCATTTTCACCTACTAACATCCTCCCATCCCTAAGTTGTTGTGTGTCCTCACACAACCTTTCCCTGCTGCAAAAATTCAAAAATGGGAAGTCTCCATTTTAGTCATGGACTTGTATATTGAACCCTGCTTCCACTGTCCTTACTCTTTTACCTTGAGCCTTCTTAAACTGTCGGGTTACCTTTTTAAGCCTTTTATAGCACTTTGAGGCCCAAAACTTCCATGCCCTGACCTATCATTTTTTCTCTCTAACTTCTTCTATCAAATCCGTTTTTCCTTGTTTCTACACTATGTCCTGCTCCTTCAGACCTTGGTTCAATGTTTCCAGGTCATGAACTTGTTGCTCAAGTTATTCTATTTGATTACTCAGGTAGAGGGTTTTGTTCTCTATTTCCAAATCTTTTGGTGCAAGCATCTTCTCCCCAATTGACTCTAAACATGTACCATCATCATCACAGTCAACGTTATCTTGGCCACCCAATTTTTGTATTTCAATTTCATCTAGGGTTTCAGTGCCTGGAACTTCAATATCACCAAGGATCTCAGTATCCTCCACGTCCATTTCGCCAAGGGCTTCAATACCCTGTGCCTTTATCTCTTGAGGGGTTTCAGTACCATATTAATTTATCTCATAAGGGGTTTCAATACCCTTTTCCTCGAAATTATCGAGGGTTTCAACATGTTGTGATTGGTCATGTTGACCCTCTGTTGGTTCCTTGCTTGCTCTCGATGTCACTTTCCTTTTCTTTAATGTATGAAGGAGGGCCAACAAGGGTATGTCGTCCTCCTTCTTTGCATGACCCTCATTACCCTGAGTATGGGATGTTTCCTCTGCAAGAACCGAGAGATTATGAGCTCCAAGTGAAGCCAGTGGTGACTCATCCAACAAAATCGATGAGCTTTACTGATTGTGACTCATCCTCAAAGAGGCAATCCCTCTCTTCTTCGAGTTATGGGTTGTTCTTCTTACTATGGATGGAGTAACTTTAACAGGGCTCTCCTCTGCTTACACTGGTGTTTTCTCACTTTTTGTCTTGGTAGGGCGAGACGTCAGAGCTTCTGATGTTCTTTTCTTGTCAGCATTCTTCTTCTCAGACGATTTTCCTATACTTTATCCTTGGAGTTCCTTCAAAAATACCTTCCAAGTCATTCCTTTGGCCTCCAACTCCTTCCTAACCAGAATCGCAATCATCCCATGATGGTATAATTTTCATGCGACATGAATCACCTTCCACTATTGAACACCATTCGCCATCTTTTCCAAACTTTCGTGCAGGAAGTAGGAAAAATTAATGAGTTTCCTTGACTCAAAGTGCAGCAGCAAGCGGATATGATAGAGGAATGTTAACGAATAACATCCCTCGCAGGTAAAAAAAATTTGCAGTATGTACAAGAGGTCTCTCCATTTCCCAAGTATGGTGTTGTGTGGATGCTCCTTCTTCCAATCCACTTTCAACTTCCGGTCGACCACAAATTTTCGCCACCTTTTCTTCTCTATTTTCTCCTTTTTGAACCATTGTTCTCCCGTCGTTGATAGCCCCATAGCCTAAGCTATGGATTCCTCTATGACCTCGAACTCTAGTAAGCCGACCTTGGCTCGGCCTCCCTCAAACGTCCTTGCAAATTCCAATGCCACTTTTGTATCGAATCCATCGAATTTTTGCAAAAATGGGAGAAATCCTGATTCTTGAAACAATGCAAGACTATTCTGATACCCCCTTGTCTTCTCAATTTCCTTCACAAAAGACAGTTCATTTCTTACAGGCACTATCTCTTTCTTAATCTAGCCCAATTCTCTATTAAGAAAAAAATATCACACCGAGGATCTCAAAGGGGTTGTCAAGGATTTTATGATTATGGAGTCGTTTTCCCACCACCTTCTTGGCCTCTTTCGTCCAATCACGCTTCATCATTATTCCTTCGAGACTGATGTACACACAAATCGATCTAGTACAGGTAAGCGATGATGATTGGAAGAGGTGGAGGTTGTTAAAGCCCTGTAATTTACAGTATCACAAGGTGACTGAGTATCTCAGACAGGTAGAATTTTCATATTGTACTTGACAGTCAATATTCAAATGGTTTCCAAAGAAAATATGAAAGAAGAAAAGAAAAGAGGGTACAAAAAAATAAAATAAAAAAGGAAAAAGGAAAGAAAACCCCAAAACGAGGTAATTCTGAACGTGTTGCAAATCCAAATGCCACTACTTTTAGGCAAGCTTATTCAATCATATGTTTTAAGCATGATTGTACAATTTTGAATTTTGTTTTTTATAGGTTAGAAAATGAAAATTGGCCAAACAGCTTAATCTTGGCAAATCAGTAGATAGGTAGAAATGAAGTTGGTTCAACAGTTTAATCTGAACCAATGGGAGAAATAAGGGATAAATGTTAGGTTATAATTTCAAAGAAAAAATGGCTTAGGGTATGCAAGTCCAAATGCACCCTGTAAGAAAGAAAAAAATGTTAGGTTTGTAGTTTAGGTAGATATCCTAAAAAGAAAGAATGGAGGAAACATGTAATTTTCCCTATAATGTGAAGTTTAAAGGTTTCAAGTTTTCTATTTTAGAAGGACAAGAATCAGAAGACAAAGGGTGTTTGCATTGTAAAAAGTTTGGATAAGTTATTGGTTCCTAAGGTTGAACATTTATATTCTTTGAAAAGGGACATAACTATGTTATATTCTATTTTATCCTAAGTCCTAAACTTTATATTTCACCCTTATTCCTAACTCCCGAAACACTCAACTCCCTATCCTAAGTCCTAAACTATACCCCCCTGCCACACATTTATATTCCCCAACCCGACCCCACCATCACATCACACATTGCAACTGCATTAACCGACCCTAATCTCCCGTTCATCGTCGCACACCCCCTATCCATCCGACAACTCAAATAATTTTTCAGCCCCCCCTCAGCCTCCGAGAAGGGATAGAGGTTAGGTTATAATTTCAAAGAAAAAGTGGTTTAGGTTCTGCAAGTATAAATGCACCCTGTGAGAAAGAAAAAAAATGTTAGATTTGTAGTTTGGGTAGGTAGATATCCTAAAAAGAAAGAATGGAGGAAACATGTAATTTTCCCTATAATGTGCAGATTAAAGGTTTCAGTTTTTCTATGTTAGAAGGACAAGAATCAAAATTCAAAGGGTTTTTTCATTGTAAAAAGTTTGGATAAGATACTGGTTCCTAAGGTTGAACATTTATATTCTTTGAAAAAGGACATAACTATGTTATATTCTATTTTATCCTAAGTCCTAAACTTTATATTTCACCCTTATTCCTAACTCCCGAAACACTCAAATCCCTATCCTAATTCCTAAATTATACCCCCTGCCACACATTTATATTCCCTGACCCAACCCCACCAACACATCACACATCGCATCTGCATTAACCGCCCCTCATCTCCCCTTCATTGTCGCACACCCCCTATCCATCCGACAACCCACACGATTTTTCGGCCCCACCCGGCCTCCGAATGTTAACATCGGGAGGGGGTCTGAAATGGATGGTATCCCATACCATCGACAATCCTACGTGTCGCACTCAGCACATTTCGCACCCCCTCCTTCCATTACCACATACCGTCGGGACCCCCCTTCAAAATTTATTTCCGATGCAGGCTAAACCACCGCGCCTTTCAACCATTTAAAGGATCGTTACCCCGTGTCATTGCACCACGTCTCTGCCTACTTGTTCCCTCCATCCAACCACAACCACTCTCGCCAAATACCCGTTGCACATTCAATTGGTTGCGTCGTTGTCCAACAGGCCCGCGCCATGCCTAACGTCCACCCAATCACCTGTTAAAAACAAATTTCAGTACCAGAGGAAAAGTTTACCTTTGTTTATATTGAGTTCAAAATTGATACAGAGAATCGAGGCGTAGGAAATTAACAGCAAAAAATCAATGAAGCAAGCTTCATGTCATCAACAGAGGACACACAAGGCTCTGTCAAGATTGAATTACAGTCCCCCTACATTTTTCTCCCTTCCCCATTGTGATCTGCCACTATTCCCACTCTATGTTCCCTCTTATTTCAATCCCATTCTTCATTGTACAATGATTTTTAAATCACAGAAGACAAAAATTCCTCCAAAGAAAGATCAGGAGCCATTTAATCTTATGGTCTACCCAAAGGTGGACCAAGATCACTTGGCTCTGGCAGACAGAGATTTCAAAATCCACGAGACAGAGTTTGACTTCAATTTATTCAATGTCTATTGCTTCCTCGAGGACAAATTACTAGATGAGGTAGATGACCTTGACCTGTGGGAGACTAAATTTCCTTACTAAATTTTCCCCAAGACCCATAGCTTCCTAGAGTTCATCAGAAAGTGCCAATCCTGCTTTGACATTAACCGGAGAGCTATAGTGACCCAGCAAGAGAGACATTGTTTTCCATCAATGCCCAAACCATTCAACAGATGATGCAGGCCCCCATTGTTGATAACACCATCTCTTTTTCATATGAAGACCTTAAGGAGTTATATCAAAAGTTGTACTTTTCCAATAGGGCTGACACCTTAGAGCTCTTCATCGCCACTAATGCCTCATTGCCTACAAAGAATCACCCATACCCTTCATCTATTTCCCTGATAGGACCCAACATATTGTCACTTTTTTGTCATACTTGTTAGGGTATCGCACAGACCAATGGGTAGATGAAGCCATGATTAGTTTCTTATCCATTATTTCATCAGATGCTAAACCATTAGTCATGTTTAATTTTTCCCAATTCCTTGTTGAAGCCATCTGATGCAGAAGCATCAGACCACCATCAATCATAATTGAAATTCAACACTGCGAAAGTGAAACATGCACAACTGTTTGTAAATGGGGCTAAATTCCATGAAACATAGGTAAAATGATGGAGTCGATAAGTCTCTAGAAAATTTGAATTATTTTAATTATCTACCATCTAATAAAACAGAGATATTTCAGGGGTTAGTTGAGCGATTGTGGGAGAAAAACTCATGGATATTAGATTATCCACTCCTTTGTAATTTCTTTATAAAAGAAGTTTGTATTGTATGTTTAAGAAGGGCGGAGAACGCAATGTAGCCTGAGGGCGAAAGTGTGATTCAGGATGTAGCAGCCTTAGCCTGTATTTGAGCTTAGAAAATAATGAAATGTGTGTTTTTAAGTATCCAAGAATAGTCTGAATTTTGTATAATCTGTGTGTTTCGTGAATGTTTTGATTCCAGTATTCTATGTGAATTATTCTGAGAATCTCAATCGTTTTATGAGCTAACGAGCTCGGCAGAACTATGGCATGTAATTTTTTTCGAGTAGAATTATTGTTAAGGTTTCAGAGTGGATTGACCAGCAGAGTGAGAAATCCGGAGAAGAGCGAACAGTGAGGACCATTAGATCCAGGTACGGATCAACAATGGAGATTAAATCGCAAACAGCGTGATTTCACACATCGGAAATTATTATATTTATGTTTTAAGACTTCGCAAGTTAAATGATATCTTGCGATGTGGTGATGAGGAGTGTTCGGCCAGAATTCTGAATTACGGATAAAACACGCTTCCCTAGACAGATGAAAATCTAGAACAACAGATTAAAGACTATACGACTACCTTTCCTAACTCAAAACAGACACACAGAAAGGATTAGAGGCTTACTTGTAATCCAAGCGCTTCTAAATGGCTCCTTCTGTCGCTTTCGTTGTAGCTTCAAATTCAAGTGGTTTGTAGGCAAAATGTTTCCTGCAAGAAAGAACAATAAAACAACAAAAGATAGAAATAATACAGATGTTTATTCAAGTTAGTTAGCTAAATCAATAAAGCATAAACAATATACATCAACTAAGATCTTGCAATATGGAAAATCAAAGCCAATACAGATGCATATAGGGAAAAGTAAGTTGTATTCTTTATTGATGATAGAAGGAGAGGTTACAACCAAATGACTATTTTGAAGTGACCCTTCTAGCAATGATCCTCAGCCCCATAATAGTATAAATCTCTCCAGCAACTGTTACACAAATCTAACTCTCAATTGAAAATCGTCCAACATTTCTCTACTCAAATTATTCCTTCTCAAACACTCAGATCTGTGTTCAATTTATAGATGAATTGAAGGTATTTTTGCAATGAATTACTTTCCAATAATAGGCAATACATGTTCCTAGTCATGTAGATGTGAAATGAACACTTGGATTTAAAGCTTGACACATGTGAAATCTTCTAGAAGGCACTGGCCAAGTGGAGATTCTGGAACAATGAGAATTTCCCTCCCAATGTGACCAACGCACCCATAGATGTTGGGAAGTGCTTTGCAGAGCAGCCTTGCATGGGGCTACCTGCATATGCAACGCACTTAGTCCCCTTAGAGGCAGCGTTAATAAACTTCAAACCTTGGAAACCTTTGTTTGATGAAATTCATGTTTGATTTGTCTTGTTCTTGTCTTAGGGCATGTAGCAACTTGAAATGATAGGGAATGATAGACCCTTAGTCATTGGTACTGGATATGATGCCTAGTTAACCAGGTTATTGGGAATGATGCCCAAATTGACCTATAACAATTTCCCCCTAAAGCATGAGGTCAAAATAATAAAAACATTTGATTGAGATGCTTTACACTGTGATGGGATGGAGATGAAGTGGAGTGGTCACCTGCATCAATATTACAATACATTACATCACGATATATCCTCTTTGATCATAATTGCTGAGGGTAGGCATTCCCATGTTTAGCACATAAACAATCTAATAACATGTACATAATTCATAAATTCGTCGACACTAGAATGTTTCCCAATGTAGATATGCCTACAGATATAGGCCCAAGTTCAGATGACAATCTGTATGTAAGGTCACCATACAGATGATGTGTACAACAATCCTGAAATCACAGCCCAGATGGCTGAAACTAGATCCGGGGTCTTCTTATCTCATTTAATCGATCATTCAGGTACAAGTCTAGCCATGCGAATATATGATTTGTCGTCGAGCATGGAAAGACATCGTTTGATTACCAACCAATGATGTGAGTTGTTAACAAACGCGAGAGAACCACAATTAATGAAAATGGCCCTCAAGGTACTGTCGTACATTTCGTAAGGCATGAATAGATGATTTGATGTCGAACGCCAAAAAAAATCTTTCGGTCAAAGGTCCGGAAGCGAGGATCTTGTCGATGTTGTAACAAGCCTCATGGTACTGGAATCTGATGTTTCTAAGTGAAATTTCTGGATATTGATTTGTTGTCGACAGGAAGTCACCTTATTGCGAAACGGGAGTTACTAATTTCGGAGACAAGGGTAGAACTTGATATAGCAGTTTTCAGGGATGATGGTCATGAGAATGAAGGTTTACAAGTATTGCAGAAGGATGAGTGTATTCACTAGATGACTTCTCTTGAACATATCGGCGACACTGTGATGAGTTGTCAGCATTGACCCAAAACTGAAGTGAAGGTATAATGAACCATAGGTGTGAATGAACCGTCAAGATGATTACCCAACCCAAACAGTCACGCACATGGAGTGAAGGAAGTGTCATGTTCAAGAGCGACTTGCTACCATAAATAAATTTTTCTCACCTTTCCCAAATTTTCCCCGGTCATTTGTCGACCAGTACCTCTTTATTTTTTAACAAGCTTAAGGAGGATAACATTTGCTTGATCTATAATTCAACCCTTCGGGCAAATAAAGTATCGCTATTTAATAATTTAACGAGTCTAGCGATGAATGAAACTCAATTCTTGCTATGATCGACAAGCCTGTCGCTATTTTATGTTTTAACGAGCTTAATGACAGTGATAGCCCGATCCTTTTTCATATTTAGAGAGTTTGAAAAAAATGACGAAAGAAAACTCCATAAGTACTTTTTTGTAAATTTGTCACTCAGACCCAAAAAAGTGTAAAATAATATCTGAGAGAACCTCTTTGGTCATGTTTAACCAAGGTATTCCTTTTTCGTAAATAATCTGTCTCAGTCCGGAAAAGGGCTGAACTTATACTGAGTAGATATCAATTCATTTACTTTTACGAGCTCGAAAAGATAAGTGCTCAACAATCTTTTCACATTATCGGAGTCTGAAAAGAGCTAAAAGAAAACTCCAAGGTTCCTTTTTTGCTGTTATAAAAGCTCGAAAAAGAGATAAAAGTGTGTTTCAAATCCTTTTTCGTTTTTAACAAAGCTTGAAAAATAAGGAGAAAAAGTATGCTTTATGGTCAAGTCATTCTTTGAAATAAATCTGCACGACTAATATGTTCATCAGTTGTATTTCCTGTTCAGAACAACATCAAATGGATTAAAAATACTTGTTTCATGATAAAAATAATAATAAAACTATAGTCATAGCAATAAATTTAACTTGCAAATAATTAAATGACTATTTAAAAGTAGTTTCACTATTCATTTTTACCATTCCATAGTTACCATTTGTATTTTGGAGCTCTGAACATGATTTTTCCCCCGAACTTCAGCTGTTGATTGCAATCGTTTCTGTGGACGGATTTTCTCACAGTTTGATCCAGGTTAGTGCCATAAACCTCCTATTCCCTTTGGTATTCATTTCATTCCCAATTTCTACAAATTTTTAGGGTTTTAAGGCCCCTAGGGTAAATTCTGCCAAAAATGAGGGCAACGCACCCCTGAATGTCGAAACCTGCATTGCATAGCAGGTATAGTGAAGTGTACTTGCATGTGCAATGCATTGTCTCTTGTCAGGGAGTGTGTTGGGCGCAGTTTAAGTTTTTTATTTTCTTACTATGCCCAAAATTGACCTAGTTTTTTGCAATAAATGGTATCTAATGGATCTTATGGTTGTGTTTCAGGTTTCCATCGGATTATAATGATGATTACATGGAGGGAAAGAGAACATGAAGAACAAGATATGATTGCCTTGAATGATCCAGGTACTGTAAGGGCCCTAAGAGATTGTGGACTGCTTAAGTACTTCAAATTGTCCGAGATGATGCAACAAATAGAACTCTTGGAGTTCTTAGTTCGAGAATGAGATCCAGCGATAGAGGCATTTCATATTAAGAACCAAGTGGTTCCTATAAAAGTTGAGGATGTGTATTTTCTCACAGGTTTATCGAGGAGAGGTTTGCCCATTTCACTCTCAGGGTCTGCCGTTGGAGAAGAGACAATGAGAGATTATATTCTGTAGTATTGCTATCCAGGGGTAGAACCTAGAAAAGATGGAAAAATAAACATCCGGAATGTCAGAGATTTTCCTTTGAGAACTATCCTTTTCACAATCGCTAAACTTGCCGGCACCATTACACTACATGTAACGAACAGATCATATATGCAGTATGCGCTAGAGTGTATGGAGCCAACAATCTTCAACTGGTCTAAAGTTTTTCTATATCAAATAAAGGAACAACTGAACAAAGCAAAGGGAGGAAGGAAGAAGAATTTCAGTTATGGTTTTATCCTTATATCCTTTCCCTTAGAACGGATTCCACTAATGCAGCCACAGCGTGTAACACTGGATATAGCTAGTCCTATAGATCCTCGGATGCAGAGATCGGTAGAACTCATGGGTAGGCATGTTGGCCAATCGACTGTTGTGTTCTCTATTGCATTCTTTGCCTGGTTCCGGTGACAGATTGTCGCCATCGATGAGTATGCGTACACAGGCGTTGATTTTCGAGGAGATCTAGATTTAGCACTACCATAAGGCGCTCAGTGGGGTGCAATAGGTAAGAATTTTTTGACCATGTTTTTTTATTTTCCTAAGGTTTATACAATTTTTTTGTGTTTTTATTTCTTTCCAAGACTAAACTAAATGTCTGATGTAATGCAGATGTTAGTCGCGTTCAACTAGTAGTGGAACCGGAGCGCGAAGCAGATGTGCCAGCAGAGAGGGCTTTCGGGAGAGCAGTCCTTTAGGATATTGATCTAGCTAAGACTCTGACTGAGCTTCAGCAGCACATATAAGGCTTGACCTTCGGGATTCTGGATTGCCGGATCGAAGAGCTTCCTATGCGACTGCAATGACACACTATTGGGGTTCCTAACCATTGGACGCGGTTACTTTGTAGGATAGCTAGATCTATACCATGTTACCATGAGCACCACTAGTTTACTTATGACATTTTGCATACATTTTGAGGTTAGATGACCAATGTGTCTTGGGCACAAATTTTGTAAAATCCTATAACTATCTATTTATGTGATTTCATAGTTTTTCCTATGTTTAATGTGTAATCCTATTTAATGATGTGGATATTTTCTTTACATATGTTGCAAATGTCTGTCTAAAACTTGATTAGCTAATGAATCATTCAATGTGTTCAAATTTCTGGAAATGTGTTGATATTGAATAAAATCAAAATGTCTTTCCAAAAGTTGAACTCTTAGGAACAATCTAAGTGTTGGATTTCTAATAGTATAAACACTAGAAATTTTTAATACCACAAGTTGTGAGTCTAACCTTATGATTATGCAGTTAATACCAAACGAAATGGCATCAGAGAGAAGTTCGATCAACACGCTATACTCAGCGATATTTTTCGTCGATCTACCAATACAAATCCCTTGAAAACTCACTAACTCGCCATTCAAAGCGAAAATGGCCCACGCTGCAGAGGATAGATTCTGTGTACTACGACTAGCACCTTCAGCATATCCAACAAATGGTTCTGAAGATTCGGACATCTGCAATGAAATGTAAAGCGGATTACTAACGTCAAGAAAACTCTAAAACAAATTAAGATAGTGAATGCAAATCAAAAGCATATATACAATATAATACAAAAAATTACCATGTTCATGATTAAGCATAGTAACATTTCAAATACAACCCATTTCTAGGTTGCGCCAATGGAATTCCATCATAATCAACTAACTCATAGGCACCCTTAGTAAGAACTCTTTTGACAATATAGGGGCCATGCCATAACGGCTCAAATTTCCCTGTACCTATTACATCGGCTTCTTGATCATAGAGAAGGACCAAGTCGCCCTCTGAGAAAATGCGAGGCTGGACATTTTTGTCATATTGCACCTTTATACATCTCTTATGCGCTTCGTTGGCCAATTGGGCTTCACGACGCATTTTATCAAGATGGATGAGGTTAAGGAGACATTCTTCTTCTCCTGAGGTGTCAGGTAACAGGTCTATTGCAAGTTTTAACGATGATATTTCACATTGGATTGGTAGGATAGCTTCCATACCATACACCAATTGAAAGGGAGTAAATCCGATTGTGTTTCTCACCGAGTTTCGATACGCCCACAAGGCGGAGTACAGGATCAAATTCCAGTTCCTTTTACGAACTCCTATCATTTTTTTAAGCATTCGTTTAAGAATTTGTTAATAGCCTCAACCTGTCCATTTTATTGTGGATAATAAGGAGTAGAATTATCATGTGACAATCCTAACTTGGCAGTCAATTCAAACATCATGTGGTTGCGAAAATGCTTCCCATGATCTGTAACTATAGCCTGTGGGACCCCAAACCATGCAATAACGTGGTTAAAGAAAAACAATGTAGTTGTTTGTCCTGTGTTTTTTAATGTAGGCATTGCTTCGGCCCATTTGGTAAAATATTCGACTGCGACAATAATATAACCATGCCCTCCAAACGAAGGAGGGTTACAAGTCATGAAGTCAATACTCCATTTTGTAAATGGTCCAGCAAAGACAACATGATGCATTGGCGCTGGCAGTTTGCGGATTTTACGATCAAAAATCTAGCATGCATGAAAACTTCTAACCGCGAGGATGCAGTCTCGAAAAATAGTAGGCCAAAAGTAACCAGCGCGGAGTATCTTCTGCGCGGTAGCATATCCAGATAAGTGTCCACCACAAGCCCCAACATGACAATCATTTAATACTTTTTCGGCCTCCTCATGAGTGAGGCACCTCCTTAAAATGGTATCGACACCACGACGATAAAGTGTATCATCGACGATCAGATAATCTTGGGCTTGGTATCGAATACGTCGCTGTTTAGAGCGAGAGGTATTACGTCAAAAAGTTTGGGTTTGGAGATAAATGATGAAATCCCCATACCAAGGATCAGATGATCCGATCAAAAACAGAGACTCATCTGGAATTGATGGTTCCGACGTAGTTTCAATACTATCAGAGGGAAGGTCACAGAGAAGCTTAGCCAAAAATAAAGACTTATTTAACTTGGATTTGATAAATTCCAAATCAAATTCCTGAAAAATAACAATCCATTTTGAATATTTGCCCCCAAAAAATTGACGTGATAAGATGTAAGTCATGGGGTTGCAATCCGAAACTATTGTTGTTTTTCGGAGCATGATATAATGACGAAATCTTTGGACAGCTTGAATAGCTGCTAAGGCAAGATTTTCTACGTATGAAGACTTAACTTTCGTATCATTGAGATTACGACTCAAATAATAGATAGGATGTTCAATTTCATCTTCTACTTGGACCAATACCAGAGCAATGGTTGTTTCGGCCACGGTGATATATAGGAAATAATCATTTTGATAATTAGGAGGATACATCAATGACGCTCGGACAAGAGTGTCCTTGACATCATTAAAAGAAGCTTGCGAAACTTGGTCCCAATGGAAGAGAACCCCCTTTTTCAATAATCGAGTAAATCCTTTAGCCATTTCGACATAATTTGGAATGAACATTATTAGGAATTTAGCCTTTCCTTGAAGTTTCTGTATCTAAAGTAAGTTTGACGGCGTAGGCAAATCAAGAATGGCCTAAACCTTCAAAGGGTCGATTCTAATCCCTTCTTTTGAAACTAGGAATCCAAGCAAACGACCAGAACCAACACAAAACACACATTTATGTGGATTGAGGTGTATTTTGTAGTGTCGGCAGCATAAGAAAATGGCTTTCAAATGCATCGGGTGATCAGTCTGATTTTCTGAATGCACTGGTAAATCATCTAGGTATGGTTGAACAATGTGCTTGATGTCATTGAAAGCATAATCCATTGCTCTCTAAAAAGTTTCCCCAACGTTCTTTAAACCAAACTGTAGTTTCCTGTAAGCGAATGTGCCCCAGGGACAGATAAATGTTGTCTTATGTTGATCATCTGGGCGGATATTGATTTTATTGTAGCTGGAAAATCCATCCATGAACGAAAATATTTCACATCTAGCACAATCGTCAATAATCTGGTCGATAAAGGGAGTAAGATAGTTGTCTTTTGGACAAGCATGATTAACATCCCGATAATCGACGCACACTCTAATTGTTCCTTGTTTTTTCATGACAGGAACGATATTGGAAACCCACTTAGTTAGCGGAACAGGGTAAATGAAACCAGCACGCAAAAGTTTTTCAACTTCTGCTTTGATGGCAGTGGCTTTCTTTGGATGAACAGGACAAAGTCGTTGACGCACCGGTTTGACATCAGGATACATATTAATAGTGTGTTCAACTATACTAGTATCTATGCCTGGCATTTCTTCGTAAGACCAAGAAAATACGTCACGAAATTCACGAAAAAGAGAGCAATATGATTCGAGTTCTAATGGAGAACAAGATACATCGACATGAATATTCTCTACAATGCCAGGTTTGGTTGAAATATCAATAGAAATCGTTTCTTCTATATTTGAAAGATTTCGCTCAGAATCGATTGCATTAATGGGAAAATAATTTTTTGATGGATGGGTGATATAGTTCACTTATATTATTTCCTTCATAATCATGAATATTGGAATGATGATGATAATCTTCCCATGGTTCTCCTATAGCTTCCAAAATATTCTCATCTATCAAGAACGTTGCGGAAAATGGATCAGATGGGGTACCAAAATCTAATGAACGATCAACCCAAACACTCGGTGACGTTGATTTCGGATTTTCCACCCAAGCCAGATAGATTGATTACTATGCCAGCTCAATAGGGCTAGGCGGCAGAAACTCATCCAACGTAGAAATATCAAAATCACCCGTACTCTTCCTTAAGCCAGATAGAGTGGAAGAGATCATGTAGCAGGTCTCTATACTTGCAATTTTTGTCGACGTCGCTAACGACGGTAGTGCAAAGGTTCCCATTAAAGTGGAATCCTTTAAGAGTCCTACACCAATGTTCTGAAGTTCTAGTTGGGGTATGTGAACGAACGGAACGCTTCTAGTTACCTGCAAAGCAGAGGCAAAGAAGGATAGTTGATTTATGATTGTAATTGTACCTTTATGTGGAAAGGAAATCATTCTAAAATATGTAGAAACAATAGCAGTCGTCGCATACACCCATGGCCTTCCAAGTAAAATATTATAGTCAAGTGATCCGTCAACAACCTCAACATCAATATTCAATGTTTTTCCCCCTAGTTCAACATGCAGGTTATTAATAATACCACAAGGTTTATATGTACATCCATCAAATGCCTTCAACGTCGTTAATGATTGTGATAAGTGCGGCGAGCCAAGTGACTTCCAACAGTTTAGAGACATAATGCATGTAGATGCTCCTTCATCAATAATAGTGCGATGAACAAGCTGATTGAGAACATTTACTTTTATGGAGAATGCAAATTCTTTTGGTAGTTGCGGCACATAGCCCGTATGATTAAAGACGTCAAGATTAGAATAAGTTGGATCAATTCCACCAATAGCTGACAATAAAGTCTGTTTTTGGGAGGGACAATTTTGTAATACCTCAAGAGCAGACATAGTTGAAGGGGATTGAGCCAAATCTTCAACTATATTATAATTTTGTGCAGCTCTTGCTCGAGGATTGTATGTCAATTTATGAATTACTCCCTGTTACACTGAAAACTGTCACCTTGACATTTTACCACGAGTATGAGCTTATCATTACTCATACTTCCTCCTTTTGCAAGTCCAATATACCAGTTCCTCATGTCAAGCTTCAAAATCAGAGAAAAATCCCTAAAATCCCCTAAGAATTGGTATCGCACTTTCTCTATGCATTCCCTGCGGTCCCGCACCTAAATCTCAGCCTGCCTGCGGAACCATACCGCACGTTCTTTGTGTAATGGGTGCGGACCTATGTAAAACATAAAAAGGCGAGAAAATGAAGATAAAAAGTGAATTCCAAGTGAATTCTAGAAGATTCTAGACGGGAATTTTCGGGAATGGATACGCTTTGAAGAGGTTCATGCATCCCTCACTTGATGGAGCTAACCCCTTGATGTAAGAAGCTTATCCCTTTGAAGGAGGAATCTATCCCTTCATATTTGGAACTAGAAACCTCCTCTCTTTCACTATAAAAAGAGGCCTTGGGTAGCCTGAAAGGGAGTTCAAGCTTATGAGATTTGAAGTTAAATGCTGTTGAGATTCAGACTTAGTTAACTAAGACTTTCTGTGAGGTTAAATCACTCATCTCCATTTGTCTTAGTTTAAGAGTGCAATGCTTGTCAAAGTAGAGGAGATTCCTGCTTCGCACCCCGGGAGGACCTGCACAACATCAAGGCACATGTTGTAAAGGTTTTCTATCTTTAAAGTTAATACAAATATACTCATTTCTCTCATTAAACTGTCAATTCATGGTTTATTTCATAAATTCCTTGATCATTATGATAAGTATGATTTGTAATAATGCTTATACAGGTGCTGCTTAATCTTTTTGCTTGTTTGTGATTGCAGATATACGAGGGACGTTCTTTCAGTGCACGGGAAGGACTTCAACAAAATCAAGCAAGCGTTGGACATAAGGTAGGCTTTACACCCGTATAGTGTTTTTATAAATCTTATATGCTTAGAGAGAGATTAGTATAATTGGATGTTTGTTGCTAGTTACCTTTTGTACTAGAGAGATCGGTCTTGTCCGCAAGACGGATTAATCTACACAACAAAATGGCGACTCCGCTGGGGAAGAACTTGTTTGTTCTTGGTTCTCTTTGATTTTTGACTTGAGAAAACGTTTTTTCTGGTTTTTGATTGATTCACATCTGTCTGGGTACTTTAAATTTTTTCTGTTTTTGAAAATTTAGAAGGGTTTTGAGTTTTTCTATAATTTTTGCTAGGACCGCACTCTGCATAACCTTGACAGTGCGGGCAGTTTCGCACGTTCTTTACAGAACACAGTGCGGGACCGCACCTGTCAACACTGCTTACATGCGGACCCTGTAAAATTTTAGAAAATTTCTAGGTTTCTTTTTCTGGTTAATTTTTAGATCTTTGGTTTCTGCCCAGACTGGTTATTGTGTCTATCAAGAATTCATTGTGTATGAACCCCAACAGTGTTAGTGTTTTGAATGATTTTCTAGGAGATTTTGCCGATTGGATTATTTTTCCTGCTTGGTCTTTGTAGTGATTCAAACTTTTGACAATTTGTAGTATCTCAGATTACATTGATCTCTTTTTGTCTTTTGAATCCGACCTGATTTTGGAAACATCCTATGTTGAGAAATTAAGCCTTTTGATTTCTTTGCAAATCTTCGAAAAATTGCTTCAAAGTTTTGAATTTCATTTATTCTTTGAGTGTTTTGAAAAAACATATTTTGAGTGTTTTTTGATCTGTTTGATAGATTCTTAGTTTGCTGAACAACTAAGGGAAACATTCATAAAAACTCTAAAAAGCTTTTACTCAATTTAGATTAGTTCTCAAAATTAGTTTTTGTAGTTTTGAATAGTTTTAATTTTTGTAGATTTCTTTCGAAAGAGAATTGTTTTGTAGCTTCTTGTTTGGAAAAGAAAAGAGTTTTTCTTGTGAGCTTTGATAGTTTATTGAAAAGACAAAATAGTTTCTTTCAATTAGTTTTTATATTTGAAGAAGGAATTTAAAGGTTGCATTCTCTAACTCTTCTTTAAATAGAAAGTTCATTGAAAGAAAGAGAATTGAATATCATCATAGGTGCATTTTAGTGTTTTTGGAAGTCGAGTCTTCACATCATACAAAGTTTCATTTCCGCACCCATTGACATAAGAAACAGCTCTTAAAAGTAACGCTTAAATAAAATTCATCTAGTAATATTTTTATTTCTAGGGCTCTCATCACCAACATAGCTTAGGCTAGTATCTTGGAGTAGGAAGTAATTAACTCTCCAAGATAGATAAAACAAACAAGTAGATATATCTTGCGGTAGGAAGAATTCCAGTTGTTGCATGTATGCTCTGGGAAGCTCCTCTTAAATGAGTTAAGCACGAGATCATATCTGAACCAGTGGGGTAATCAATCCTTCCTCATTGGGAACGATAGAAGATATACACGTATTAAAAACGGTAAACCTCGGATAGACCATTGTCGAGGAGCTAGGGGTCACTTGTTGGTAAAAATTGGATTCTGTTCAAGGAGCCTTCAAGGGGATTGAGCTTTGTTACTCTGCCCTTGCGTGTGTGTCGGATCGTAGACTGTTCCCCCAGGTATATTTGTTTCAGTTGGTAACCTTAGAGGCCATAATCTTTAGGATTCTTTCCTAAGGTGATGGTGGAGGGAAGATCCCACTGTACCTGGAACAGACGTCGACTAGACTCACTTGGACTCTCTGGGGGGTTCTCTTCACTCGAGATGGTTATGTGAAGAAACTTGTGCCAGTCTGTTTCATTAAGCAGGTTGTCGGGGTAACCGTTCCAACCGCCCTTTTCGTGTTAAAACTCTACTAAGTTGGATTTCATCACCAACTAGTGATTTTAGTACGGAAAGTTACTTGTTTGTGTGTGGTTTGAACTCTTAGATTTTTTAAGCAAGTGATTCAATTGTTTGTTTCTTAGAGACTTTAGGTGTTTTCATTGAAATTTTTCTTTGTTTGCGTGTGATTAGATAATTTTTCATCGTGGCGGAATTGCCGAGACAATCCCGAAGAATACAAGGGAAACCCCCTGAATTTACACCAGGTCATCTTGAAGGGCTTCGAGCTCTGGTACCACACAGTAGCCGTAGACTTAGATCAACAGAAGCTGAAAGCTCTGCTATTGTGATACATCCTGATCATCAAATTCCTACAAAAGAATATATTCAAGAACCGATTTCAGTTTCTGAAGTCACTGAAAATATTTCTCCTACTGGAGAATTATCTGACGAACCTGAAATCTCTGAGCCTGAAACTGAATCTTCTGTGTTAGAAACGTCCTCAGGATTTGTCTCACCAACTTCTAGCGATCCAGGTTCACCTAGGGTAAGAAATATCATTACTGAAAATCTTCCCTCTGGATTAATTTCTATAGAAGAACTTACTAATCCAGACGAAGACATATCTCTTCCCAACTCCCCTCAATCGTTAAATCTTAGGGAGCGTGAATCTATTTTCTACAGCCCTATTCGAACTAATCCCTGGTATCTTTCTTTAACTAATTTTTTAGAGAATCCGGGTCTCGCTTTTTATCCACCTCGAGTTCCATTTCATCCTACACCCAGAGGTTACTATCCGTCATCTATTATGGCTGGAGAGTCGTCCATGTTTTCGCAAACGCCTGAATCTTTTTTACATGGTGGTCCTTCTATTCCTGCGGGATATCAGTCTTTGTCTGGTACTTTCTCAGGAGCAACTCCTCAACCTATCGAAAATGTGTTATCATCTGGTCTTGGTGGACTTAAAATTGAAACGTCGAACGCAGAGCAAGTTTATATGATGTCTGGTAACATTTCTAATCCTCAAGCTCAAGGCAGTCAGTTTCCTTCTGGGGGTCAACCTCAGGGAACTCAGTTACCGCCTGGGGGGCAACCTCAGGGTAGTCAATTACTGCCTGGGGGGCAACCTCAAGGTAGTCAGTTACCACCCGGGGCGCAACCTCAAGGTAGCTTTTTCCCAGGACAAACTGTGGATCCATATTATTTTGGGGGGCAACCCCAAGGACAGTACATACCTCAGGGTTACCAACCTCAAGGATATTACATTCCTCAAGGTCAACCCCAAACTCAATATGCTCCTCAGGGTCCTCAACAACCCCAACTTCAGTACGTGCCTCAAGGTTATCAACCTCAAGGGCAGTACCCAATGCAAGGTTACCAACAGCCTTCTGGTCAACCATCCGTTCAAGGAGCCGGAACTTTACCTTATTATCAACCCTACGTTCAACCAGGTTTTGGTCCTTACGTTCAACCTTCTATGGGACAATACCCCGGAATGATGGTGTGGGATCCGTCCCAATATCAACAGCCTTTGCAGCCTACTGTGCAGTTACCTTATCAACCTGGTCAGCCATTGGTTTCTGGTTCAACTCAGCAACCTGTTCAGCCAGCTATTCAAACTCCTGCACTTAGTTCAGTTCAGCAGGCTGGGCCTAGTACACCTTAGACTCCGCCCCAAACTGCTGCAACTGCTGCAATGTCTGTTCAACCTGTTACACCTATTTCTGGAGTATCTGTAGCCCCGAGTTCGGCTATCCCGGTATCCGTGCAAATCCCTCAAGTCTCTGTACCTCAGTCAGGACCTTCAGCTCAGACTACAGTTCAGAGGCCTGCAGGACAAGCCGGTACAAGTACAGTTGTTACGAGTCAACCTCAGTTTACTTATCAACCGTACCAAGGACAGCCGCAATTCGGTCCCTATGTTCAGAATCCAAGCTATCAACCATACCCTGGTTATACTTATCAACAACCTCAGTATGGTCCGATTCATCCTGGTTATCCAGGAGGTTATACAATACCCAATGCTAATCCGATTCCTAGTTATCCTGGGTATCCGCCTCCTGGATCTGCTTTGGCTTCTCAAGGTTTTCGTGACCCTAACCGTCAGTTACCGTTCATCGCAACTTTGGATTTACGTCATTTGACGCGCCTTACAAATGATCCTATTTTCTATTATCAGAACTGGCCGTCAATGCCTCATAAGTTGCCTAGTGATATACCGAAATTTGAAGGTAAGTCAGGAGAGGATCCATCAAATCATGTTATGACTTATCACCTTTGGTGTGCATCTAATTCGATTATTTAATACCTATCTTGCCACGCTTGCAAGCATACCAGGGTTCCTATGCACCAAATGAGCATTGAGTTGCCACTATGTTTTGCTTGTACCTGCATTATTAGAATTGTCTTTCTTAACCTATTTCTGCTGTTGTCGTATACTAATAATACATGAATGACACCTTCACTGAAACAACCACGTTCCATTGATATTTCTTGATCATATTCACGAGTGGCGTACTTTCTGTGAGATCATTGCTACAGGAAGGTTTGTCTGATCAAATTTTATGGAATGGTTTGTGAATTGTATTACCCCACATGACTCACCAAGATGTAGCCAAGGCCTGTGTTGTTATCAAGGGTAATTAGTCTTTAAGACTTGACCCTGCGTACACAGTCAGTACCCACATGAAAATTCTTCATTTACCCGCCAAACAACAAATACTGTTTTCTGTCTCACCATGCCTATCACTTTGACATTTTGCACATAGTTCTAAAAGTAAGAAGAAATCCTCAAAGAATTCTTCTCCAATTATAACTTTACCTGATTCCCCGAAAGGAGAATCCTCTCAAGAAGTTTCTGCCGATATTCATGTCGTTGAAACATCTACGGCAAAATCAAAATCCGGTGGTAAAAAGAAAGGGAGGAACAAAAACAAGAAAAATTCCAAAGAGAAAACAGATAAAGAAGAATCCAATGACGAGAAATGTAAACCTCGCTATCCTTGCTTCATTTTTGAACAAGATCACTTCACGAAAGAATGTCCATATCGAGAGGAAGTTACGAAACTCGTTAAAGGATCGCAACAACCTGCTGTCTTGAAGGATCCTTTTCGAATTCAAGATAGTAAGATGATTGGTTCTTCCTCGACTACTTTAGAAGAGCCTATTATGATGATGTCTCATGTAAGGGTTGCGACGCGATCGCAAGATTACGGTTCTAAGAATCCCGTTGATGGCAAAGAAGGAGAGTCTTCGAATGCCAACGCATCAAATACAACTCCTCCTGTTTCCGGTCCGCTACAGATCGAGAAACAAAATCCAGACTTGATAATCAAGCCGCCTGCTAAAGGTGTTCTTCGTAAATCAGCTTTCAATCCTCATGCGAGAGCTGCTCAGAATTACAACATTGTTGAAGATTTAGCTGTTTCTCCTTCAGCAATGTCGGCTTTGGAAGTGCTGCAATCGTGTCCAGCACAGCGTAAATTGTTATTGTCTGCCATAGGAGCTGTTGATGTTCAAGATTCTAACCTTATAATCTTCGATTTAGAAACTAGTACACCGCGTCTTCCTCACCAAATGGCTTTCCAGATTCCAGTGTTAGTAAAAAACAGACCTATTTTTCGGACTGTGATTGATGAGGGAGCTTCAACGTGTATTATGTCGATTCAGTGTTGGAAATCTCTTGGTTCTCCTACACTTAACCAATCTCCGACGATTTTAAAAGCTTTTGATGGTCGAGGTTTTCAACCTTATGGTATTTTGCAGGATTTACCCATAGGGGTTGAAGGAAAAATCGTTAATCTAGATGTGGAAGTGGTTACGTCTCTTCGATTACAACCTTCTACTGGGTCGTAGTTGGTCTTATGCTATGACTGTTGTTGTCTCTTCGGTCTTTTGACTTATAAAATTTCCATATCAAGGAAGGATCGTGACAATAGATCAGTTAACTTATTTTTCGTCAGACCCAGCCTCTACAGAAACAATCCAGCATGTTGGTAAAACGGCTATCCCTTATAAGGATGTTGGAGTAGGTTTGGTTAAAGATTCTGGTTTACTAGGAACTTTTTCCTTTCCTCCTCCTAACGTATCTTCTTCTACTGCAACTATTCATATGATTTCATCAGAAACTGTTATGTTTGATGATCCTTGGATTCTTCCTTCTGAATCCGAGATAGATTCATTTGATGGCGCGATGCCTTTGAGTCCATTTGAAATTGCATACCAGACTGTACAGTCTTTTTCCAACCCCTTTTCAACCGAAACCGATCCAATGAATGGGATCCAAGAGGAATCGCTTTCTATTTCTAGTTCAGATGCAACGACATTTCCTGAAATTGTTCATACAGATGAGCAAATTCGTGAGTTTTTGTCTGTTGATGATTTACCATGGGAAGATCTCCATCATAGGTCTTCATTTTTACCTGAATTAGATCATTTTGAAAATGATTTCGCTTCAATTTTTACTGCTGAATATGCCAAGGAACCTCAAAATCCATTGAAAAATCCTGATTCTGAGTTAAATTTGGAAAATATATCTAGAACGGTTCCAATTGACATTTCAGTAAAACCAGGAATAATTGAAAACATTCATATAGGTGCTTGTTGTTCAGACGAAGAAATTCAGACTTATAAAGCCCTATTTCAAGAATTCCGTGACGTTTTTTCCTGGTCTTATGAAGAAATTCCAGGAATCGATCCATCGATCGTGGTTCATGAAATTAAGACTTACCCGGATGCTAAACCTGTTCGTCAACGATTACGTCAAATACATCCTAGAAAAGCTGCTGCTATAAAAACTGAAGTTGAAAAATTACTTCGAGCAGGATTCATTTATCCAATTCCCTTAACGGATTGGGTATCGAATATTGTTCCTGTCACTAAAAAACAAGGAACAATAAGAGTATGTATCGATTATAGGGACATTAATCGAGCGTGTCCAAAAGACAATTATCCAACTCCCTATATCGATCAAATAATTGACGATTGTGCTGGTAGTGAACTTTTTTCCTTCATGGATGGTTTTTCCGGCTACAATCAAATAAACATACTCCCTGCAGATCAACCTAAAACAGCTTTCATTTGTCCGTGGGGAACGTTTGCCTATTGTAAACTACCTTTTGGACTAAAGAACGCTGGAGCAACTTTTCAACGGGCTATGTCTTATGCGTTTCATGACATTAAGCACATTGTTCAGCCATATCTTGATGATTTACCTGCTCATTCATTACGTAGAGCCGATCATCCCACTCATTTACGAGCAATTTTTATGAGATGTCGGCATTATCGGATAAGGTTGAATCCGCATAAATGTGTTTTCTGCGTAGAATCGGGTCGTTTACTGGGATTTGTTGTTTTGAAATCAGGCATTCGTGTCGATCCTTCGAAGGTCGAAGCTATTGTTAAATTGCCTCCTCCTTCGACATTGCGCCAACTCCAAAGTTTGCAGGGGAAAGCAAACTTTTTACGTAGATTTATTCAGAACTATGCCGAGCTTGCAAAGGGTTTTACCCGGTTGTTGAAACAAGACATTCCGTTCTTTTGGGACGAGGTCGCTGATCGATCTTTTAATGCACTTAAACACGCGTTGACCCATGCACCGTTATTGCATCCTCCCAACTACAACCAAGATTACATTTTGTATCTCGCTGCTTCTCATTCCACTATTGGGATGGTACTAGTTCAGGAAGATGAATCTCATAACGAACATGTGATTTATTATCTTAGTCGAAATTTGAATCCGACTGAAATCAAATACACACATGTGGAGAAATTGGCCTTGGCAGCTGTTCAAGCTGTCCAACGTTTTAGACATTACATCTTGTTACGTAAAACCACAGTAATTTCTGATTGCAACCCTATGATGTATATTTTGACCAGACAATTGCTAGGGGGCAAGTATTCTAAATGGATAGTTATCCTACAAGAATTTGACTTGGAATTTGAGAAATCCAAGGCAAAGAAGTCTTTAGTTTTTGCGGAACTAATGTGTGATTTTCCCTCTACTGATATTGAAACAGTGGCAGAAGAATCCATTGTGGACGAATCTTTGTTTCTTATCAGTACGCTTGATCCATGGTATGGGGATATTATTGTATATCTCCAAACCCAATCTTTTCGGCCTGAAATTTCACGAACTCAGCGACGGAAAATACGCTTCCAATCCCAACAATATAATATCATTGGTGATACCCTTTATCGACGAGTGGCGGATTCTGTTTTCCGACGTTGTCTAACTCATGAAGAGGCTGAGAAGGTGTTAAATGACTGTCATTCTGGAGCATGTGGCGGTCATATGTCTGGGTATGCCACTGCCCAAAAGATATTGCGTGCAGGTTATTTCTGGCCAACATTATTTAAAGATTGCATTTATGCAGTTCGGAAATGCCACAACTGTCAAATTTTTGATAGAAAAATGCGCGCGCCACCCGCTCCTCTTCACCCTATAATTGCTGTTGGTCCATTTTCAAAATGGGGTATCGATTTTATCACATGTAACCCTCACTCGGCCGGGGGGCATGCCTATATTATTCTCGCAGTAGATTATTTTACGAAATGGGCCGAGGCGATGCCTACATATTCAGCTGACGGCAAGACTGCTGCAACATTCGTATTCAATCATATAATTGCTAGGTTTGGTGTTCCTCAGGCTATTATTATGGATCATGGAAGTCATTTTCGGAACATCATGATGACTAAACTAACAGAACAACTTGGCCTACGCCACGATAGTTCCACTCCGTACTATCCACAAGCAAATGGTCTCGTTGAAGCCATTAATAAAGTTTTAGTCACCATGATTAAACGAATCATTGGTATTCACAAGACAAATTGGCATTCCATGTTATTTTCAGCGCTTTGGGCATATCGAACCTCAGTCAAAACATCAACAGGTTTCACTCCTTTTCAACTGGTCTACGGTTTAGAAGCTGTGCTGCCGATTGAATGCGAAATACCGTCACTAAAATTAGCCGTAGAATTACTTCCAGCGACGTCTGAAGAGGAAAAACGTTTCTTGTACCTGGCCCAATTATATGAGAATCGACGAAGTGCTGCAATAGCAAACGAGGCTCATGTTAAAAGGATAAAAGCTCAGTATGATAGAAATGTGACCCCTCGAAATTTTTCAGAAGGAGACCTAGTTTTACTTTATGATCAAGCTAACGACAAACTAGGAGCTGCGAAATTCGTGCCTATGTGGCATGGTCCTTATATTGTGAAACGAAAGTTAGCAAAAGGGGCCTATGAGTTGATAGATTTTGACGGTGTCCCTTTGGATAAACCCAGAAATGGGCTTTATCTAAAGCGATATTATGCTTAAACGAGGTGTGGAGATTTTTTATTAGTTTAGATTTCTTTACTTCTGGTGTGTTTTAGATTAGAAAAGTGTGCCTAGTTTAGAAGTGTGTTTTTATCACTATGACTGCTTATCTGAGTTTTACTCTTGATATTGCAGATGTCGACGTCTCTTCAAACCTACATTGGTTTTGCTGATGGTGCTTGTCGTAGTACACGGAACATTTCTTCCGCAGCTTGGGTTATCTATTCACCCTCTGACGAGTTAGTACCCATGCATGGGGTAAGCCTTGGTCAAACAACAAATAACATTGCCGAGTATAGTGCAGTGATTGAGTTATTATCTGAGTCCATATCATTTGGAATTCGGAGTTTGATTGTAAGGTTGGATTCTGAACTTGTTGTATTACAACTTAACAGGGTTTATACCATTAGAAATCCGGTGTTATTACGGTTATTTTTGAGAGTTCGTCTCTTGGAACGTGAGTTTGATTATATTGAATATCAGCATATTCCAAGACATTTAAATACATTAGCAGATTCAATTGCTTCTAGTATGATAAATAGACATTTGCAATAATTAAAAGCAGTAAAACAATCAACATTCACATATGTATACAGATAGCCGTCAAAATAGTGATATATATCATAGGAGTGTGTTCAAAAATATACATCGTCTTCGATCATAGGTTGAAAACACCTTATGATCGGCAAAAATGATAATACAAAAGTACAAAAATGAGTCTATACGATCATCCCATCACTGATGATGATCTCGATAGGAAACAACTGCTCGGGCCACCCTGCATAGGAACCTCCTGAAAGGTCCTGGGACTCCAATCACATATCTTTGTAGCCTGAGAGGGATGTCATCTATGTTGGTCTCTGGTATATCTAGAGTCAAGCGCTCTAGATGATGCTCCAAATCAGTCAAAATCTCTACTGATTGGTCTGCTGGGGCTGGTGCGGGCGCAACTGGTTGTCTCCTCTCGAAAGGTTGGAGATGAGCTGGTAGTTGTGGACCCACATCTGTATTCAAAAAACTTTTGGTTATTATTTTTCTAAGACGATAAAAAACTAAAAAATTAGAATTTAGCAAACGTTGAAAAATGTTTTACCTGAATCATCCCACTGTTCCCCTGCAGGGAGAGACATCTCTCTGTCGCCACGGAAATCCATCCCGGCATACGGAAAATCTTCTATCATGAAAACTTGGCGATCCAGCCAATGAAAATATGAAGCAGGGAATCGTACAATCTCAGTGCCCTCAATAGCATGACGGGCCATCAGCGCAGACCAGCGAACCATTCTCGGTTCTCGAGGTCGACCGGCATCAACTGCAATACTCTGTGGAGCTAATTGAGGAATCCTCTCCAAAGCAAAAGAAACGACAATGGATCCGTATCCAAAGTTTTTTAGTTTCCCGGTTTTTGCTCTGGTAAGTTGGCCTTTTATATTGGCCAACACGGCTTCGCACCAGTTGAAGATGGTGCCGCGAAAACAGTCCACTGCAACACGCATTTGGGAACCAGTAGCTACATGAAGCGCGACGCTCCCACACAGTTTGGTAACAGTGAATGCTATAACTTTCACTTCATGATGGATGATATGTTTTATGTCAATCCGTTTGTCCCGAGGATTTGCCTGATCATTGCAAAATTCAAGTTGAAGACTAGCGACAGTCTGGCCACCTGGCCTAGTCCCAAACAAGGATACATGTTCGCCCCTCTTGGACAAACCAGTCAAAAAATATATATCCTCCAGCTCAATTTCGAGCCGGTGGCCACCAATGAAAAAACACTGGTCCTCCACATGCCATCTGTCTACCAACCATGTTAAGAGTTCCACTTGTGCCCTCATGCCAGAGATGGCCCAAAATTTGTATAAGCAGCATGCTTTTAATGTCCTTTGTGTGGGAAAATGAAGCATTACAGCTTCATCCACTTCCTCATGCTCCCTTTCTCGCCAAATAAGCATCTTGTTAATCCTGCAACACAAAATAAGGCAAATTAGAATGATTTCATTTGAAAATTTTTGGCAGAAATTTGAGAAAACCGTGCTTTAAATTTGACCGCGCGGGTACCGCACCCGCTCTTTGTAAACAGAGCGTAGCTCCACACGCGAGATGTGTGCCGGGTGCGGTACCCTCGATTTTTTCCCGTTCAGAAAAAATCGGGGTCCGCAGGTAACCTGTGTTCCGCCTGCGGACCCCGCGGGCGCATTTTTGAACCAATTTTTGCCCTAAAAAATCAAACTAAAGCCTAAAAATGAATTTCAAACGGATAAAAAACAAGATAAGGAGGTCATGGATTACCTGGGGCTGACGATTTTCGATTCCAACGGTTGAATTTTCCAGAATATTCACGGGAACTTTTTAACCAAAAGCTTTTTACTTTTCACCCTGCAACTGAACGGTAAAAATGAAATAGAAAAAGTCCTTTTTATAAGTTTTTTCGAATGAATGAATTTTTAATTTGTTTATTTTTTACTTTAAAAGGGATATTTTTGAAAGCATTTTTACTTATTTTAAACAGGTATGTGTAATGTTTTGAGTTTTTGTGCAGAAACAGGATTTTTCAGGTGAAATGATCGTTTTTCAACAAAGAGCATACTTTTATCACTTTTTCGGACTCTTTCAAAAATTTTACGAAAAAGCGAAACCTTGGAGTCCTCTTTAAGCCCTTTTCAGACTCTCTAAATATGAAAAGATTGCCGAGTACTTGACTATTCGAACTCGTTAAAGTGAATGAACAGTCGTCCCTTCAGTATAAGTTTACCCCTTTTACGGACTGAAATGGACTATTTACGAAAAAGGTATACGTTGACTAAATACGGTCAATAGAGTTCTCTCCCGCATTATTTTATCATTTTTCGGGCTCGAGAGACTAAATTTACGAAAAAGAACACCAATGGAGTTTTCTTAAGTTTTTCTTCTGACTCCCTAAAACTGAAAAACACCGAGTTTCTCCTATACTGGACTCGTTAAAACTTAACAGTAAAGGACCTGTTTAATTTTCACCAGGAACGAACCACTCCTTCTTAGGGTTCGAATTTTAAACTAAGTTGGACTCATCCGAAGGATGAGCTTATAACCAAGCAAATGTTATCCTCCTCAAGCTTGTCAAAAATAAAGAGGTACTTGCCAGAAATGGTGGGGGAAAAGAGAGAAAAATGAGCGTGTTTGTTGTATTTTAAAAATTTTCCGAAAACTCAGTCGACCACTCTTGGACACGACACTTATTTTCACCTGGGTTGGGAAATCCTTTGCCTAACAGTTAATCAAACCATATTGAAAATTTTCAGCCGGTTTCTGGGTATTAGCTTTGGGTCAATTGTTACCAAGCCATCTGCAGTGTCGTTATGTGTCCAAGAGAACAGTTCAAATAAAACCATTCATCTGCAAAATATCTGTCATCCATATTTGACCATCCCTGAGTCAGTCCTTGCCAATATACTTTCAAAACTTGATCTATGATTTCGTGTTGTGGGCTTGCCTACGACAGATCGCTTTCTATCGACATCAGCACACTATCTAGGAAGTTGATCCAGAAATCGTCAGTACCTTGAAATCTGCATGCCTTAATGGCAGGTTTCTCGCTTTCGACGACAGGTTGCATCAATGACCTTCGATCGAATGACTCCGTGATATGTTCGACTTCAGCTCATTCATTCACATTTCATGGACTGTACTGAGTACTTTGAGAGCCATTGACATTACTGGTGGTTTCTCTCACACTTGTTAACAGTTCACATCATTGACTGGTAATCAAGTGGTTTCTACCATGTTCGACTTCAACACATTCATTCACATGGATAGAATCGTACTGGTTCGAGATGCGGAAATCAAGACCCTGGATCTAGTTTCCACCATCCAGGCTGCGAGGAATTTTGTTGTCATCTGTACAATAGACTATTGATAAAAAGATGGCTGCGTCCATACTGTGTCTACATATATCTGTACTATGATGTATTCAAAATCATTCCTGTATCAGAACGATTTCAGTTAGTTCATAGTTAGTTTTTATCTGAGTATGGGAATTCCTACCTCAGTGATGACATATACATGTATATATTTTGCATTGAATGTTTTTACAGGTACCGACTGGGGTGTCCACAGGATGATCTTTGAAATGATAAAGTATTGCACTCTTCATATATGACAGACTACAGCTTCATCTATTACAGACTTTGCACTTTAGGGGGCAATTTGTTACACTGAAAATTGTCACCTTGACATTTTACCACGAGTATGAGCTTATCATTACTCATACTTCCTCCTTTTGCAAGTCCAATATACCAGCTCCTCATGTCAAGCTTCAAAATCAGAGAAAAATCCCTAAAATCCCCTAAGAATTGGTATCGCACTTTCTCTATGCATTCCCCGCGGTCCCGCACCTAAATCTCAGCCTGCATGCGGAACCATACCGCACGTTCTTTGTGTAATGGGTGCGGACCTCTGTAAAACATAAAAAGGCGAGAAAATGAAGATAAAAAGTGAATTCCAGGTGAATTCTAGAAGATTCTAGATGGGAATTTTCGGGAATGGATATGCTTTGAAGAGGTTCATGCATCCCTCACTTGATGGAGCTAACCCCTTGATGTAAGGAGCTTATCCCTTTGAAGGAGGAATCTATCCCTTCATATTTGGAACTAGAAACCTCCTCTCTTTCACTATAAAAAGAGGCCTTGGGTAGCCTCAAAGGGAGTTCAAGCTTATGAGATTTGAAGTTAAATGTTGTTGAGATTCAGACTTAGTTAACTAAGACTTTCTGTGAGGTTAAATCACTCATCTCCATTTGTCTTGGTTCAAAGAGTGCAATGCTTGTCAAACTAGAAGAGATTCCTGCTTCGGACCCCGGGAGGACCTGCACAACATCAAGGCACAGGTTGTAAAGGTTTTCTATCTTTGAAGTTAATACAAATATACTCATTTCTCTCATTAAACTGTCAATTCATGGTTTATTTCATAAATTCCTTGATCATTATGATAAGTATGATTTGTAATAATGTTTATACAGGTGGTGCTTAATCTTTTTGCTTGTTTGTGATTGCAGATATACGAGGGACGTTCTTTCAGTGCACGGGAAGGACTTCAACAAAATCAAGCAAGCGTTGGACATAAGGTAGGCTTTACACCCGTATAGTGTTTTTATAAATCTTATATGCTTAGAGAGAGATTAGTATAATTAGCTGTTTTTTGGTAGTTACCTTTTGTACTAGAGAGATCGGTCTTGTCCGCAAGACGGATTAATCTACACAACACTCCCTTTGGTGGCTTGATTGTCAATTCAGGAATAGCAGTAGGCGGTACTGATTTTGTAGATGGATTCATTGTCGAGGTAGTAGGTTGATCAATGGTCAGACTAGCATAATCTTTATTTCGTGTCGACACCAAAATATCTGTTGAAGGTTTTGTGATAGATAACATTAACACTTGGGAACTAGGAGCTAGATCCGTAGCAACCATATTTGTGTCCGGATTTGGAAATGGGTCTATCAACACAACTGACGCATTAGAAGTCTTGATGACTTTTGAGACTTCAGCGCGATGAGGACAATCCCTAACAAAATGTTCCTCATTATAGATTATGCATGGATAACGAGGTTTCTGAGGTCGAGACGGTTGATTAGATGATCTTTCCTGCAGGTTAGAAGTTTGTTTTTTCTTTGATTTCCCCTTTTTCTTACTTCCTGGTTGCTTGTCACCTTTGCCTTTGTCAAATGACACGGCATTAATTTTGGAAGTAGGAGCAGGATCAGATGCAGTAGTGTGGTTTGTTTTTGCAGTGCCTATCAAGCTGCCTCTGGCATGAGAGTCCTTTAATGAGGAGGAACACTAAAATTATATCTTGGCGCATTAGGGATTTTTTCATAGAGCGTGCCAGACTGAGTGTAAATAAAGTCTAAATATTTTGCACGAGCAATAATTTTCTCTTCTGTGATGATGCCACCCTTAGCCACATCCTTAGTTATAGATGGTAACAGGGACTTAATGAACCATTCAACAAGGAGCTGATCCGGAACAAATGTCTTAACCATTTGTCGACAACGACGCCACTCATGAATATGATCAAAAATGTGAGTAGCATTAGTTTGTTTGAAATTAGTCAAGAGTTTCGTTCTAGTTTCATATCTGATGGGTAACTGGAAATGAGTCAAAAAGACAATAGTTAGGGCTGTGAAATTATCAAAATAAGCTCTAGGTAATTCAATGTACCATTTTGCGGCCGGACCTGTGAGCGTACGTTGGAAAAGACGTAGTCGAACAGAATCATCGTTCAAGGAATTTAATGAACACCATAAATGATAAGTCATAACATGAGTCGACGGATCTTCTCCAGGGTTTCCATTGAACTTTGGAATATCCAAGGGTAATTTGTGAGGTATCATTGGCCACCAAGGAGCATAGTTGATTGGATCATTGGTTAACCGATTTAAATCTTGTAACTCTAAAGTTGCAACAAAGGGAAAGTGTCTATTAAGGTTAGGTTGAGCATAGCAAGGGTAAGATGGAATTTCTTGAGCAACAGACCTTTGAGCACCAGCATAAGGAATCTGTTGTTGGTAACCCAGATAGGGGTTGTTTTATATAGCAAACGCTTGAGGATTCTGTTGACCAAAACCTGGATATGATACTTGTTGAAAAGAGGTTTGAGGCACTTGCGCCTGTGGCTGCCAAGGGATTTTTCCACCAATGTTATAACCCAAATTAACATGACTTGGATTCAGTTGATATGTATAACTCGGTTACGGTTGTGACATCCCATAAAATGGTAAACCATCTTGTGAATAAATAATTCCTGATACATGTTGTTGTAAATTAATCAAAGGATTTGGATTCTGTGGACCCAAAATTTAATGATATTGAGTTGAAGGACTCGCCTGATACGGTTGATGATGTACAACATTTTGATTCTGTAACAAGGGTATAGATGTATTAACAAGTGGTAATGAAGTGGGTGTAACAGGTTGAACCGGTTGATACGAGTGTACAACCATTTGTGGTTGGATAGGTAGAGTGGGCTGCCATTGAAAAACATTTGTTTCAACATTAGATTGACCAAAAAGTGACGGGGTACTGTCATATTGGGTGACCAAAGGGGTCCCCCCAGCATGAGGAGGATAATAAGATGAAAAATGTTGCTCTCCAAATGTTGGGAGTCCAGTTGATATGGTACTTCAAGGAATAGACCAAAAATACTGGCTTGATATTTCCCTGATGATGTGTATAATGAATCAAGTCGTTCAGTACTTACAATAGGATTACCAGTTAAAATACCAGAAGATGACATTGGTAAAGTCCATGAATTAGAAGATGACCAGAGAAAATTTCAGATAATGATTTGTAACCTGATGGGACCATAGGGCCACCATGAAAATATGACTCTGGTGAAGTGGTAAACATCGATGGAGTAGCGAGGGCAGGAGCTAACGTAATTGGAACAGCAGGCCCAACCGAAGATGTTGGTTCAAACATGGTTGTTTAACCAAATGTATACCCTTTTGAATCGACGAGAATTTGAAAAGGAGGAAGATCAACAAAAGCATACGATGTCGATTGAGAGAAAGACTCATACAGGTAAAGATCCTCCCCAAAATGGGTTGGAGTTAAAAGTGTAGTGTCTTGTGGGATTTCTTCAATCTCAATTAAACTTGGTGGAATAATTCACCTTCAGGCCCAAAGTATATTTCAGGTGGTTGACTGTGTGATATGGGAGATTCAATAGCTACAGAACTCTGTGGGATGACCAAGGTAGGAACAACTTCCGGTTGTTCGACTTCAGGATTCAGATGTTCTGGCAAAGAAGAGACAGGATCTGGATCAATTTGTGATTGAAAAACGTCGGGTCCAGGAGGTATGGTCTCACTGATTGGATGGATTGTGACCACGGGTAGCTGTGAAGACTCCATTTCGACAACAGTAGATGAACCGGGATGTGTAGAAACAACTTGAGCTAACTCTAGTTTATTGGAAAATGATGTTTCACCAGAGGTACGAATTGTACTTGATTCGGCAGATCATGATCGCCTTCGCCTACCAGAAGTAACTTCTAGTGGTAAAGGTGGTTTTAAAGCTAATATACGCAAACGACGGGGGAAAGGATTTTGTTCTTCCACGATTACTAATTAATTTTAACCAAAAACAAATAAACAAAATAAAAGGGTAATCTTAGGCAAAAGGGTTTACCAAGAAACTGTGAACTGCAGAATACCTCCTGGCAAACCAAGAAGTACGGGCAGGCAATCTCCCTGAATGATGTGTTCGGTGTATCACAATTTACAAGGCGACCGACTCGGTTCACTATGGATGGATAGCACCTAAAATTTGTCCTCCCAAATATACCTGAAGGTACGTGTAGGCTCAAGTCCGTATTAGCATTGTCTGATGTGAAATCGCACAGTGAGAGGACCCCTTTATACTTACCGTACTGTAACACTGCGCGATATACCCGAAAGTACGTGGACGAGCTACAATATACTTACGTACGTGGAGTGAGGTATCACACTCTGAATGTATTGCAGACAAGTTAACAACAGCTGCTATGTTTTATGACGCCGGAACACGTCTCTAGCCTAGACCTTCTAAATGTTATCGTTATGGTTCCAATGCTTTGTTAGGTAAATTGAGATTAATTTTATGTTGATCTTGCTTACAATTTGCCTTTCACTGCGATGATGTATTGGAGAATTCCTAAAATGCAACTAAAAATGATAAGCAATCTTTCACTTTCATTTTTTAAATGAAAAACCTAGCTACTAAGGGAAGAGAGAAAATAATTTGTGAGCAAACAAATCAAAGAGAAAAACAAATCAATGATCACAAACTAAATGCAGATTTCTTAATGTTCCTTTTTGCAAAACACACAAAAAATCCTACATGCAAATGCAAGTTTTTCTTTTCAGTTTCCTTAATGTTATGAATGCAGAAAAGAAACTAGGTGTACTAAATCAATAATTCAAATGCCTTTTACTTTCGAGAAATGAAGAATACAAACAACATTTTATCTTTTGAAGGAAAAATGAGGATTTCACCAACAATTTCTCCTATCAAGGAAATGAAGATTTTACGACAATTTTCTATTTCGAAAGCAAATGATTTTTAATGCAACCATAAAAAATACTTTGAAATCAACTTGTCAATGATAAAGAAAAACTTTTTTAAACAAACATTGAACAAAATTTCAGTCAAAGGAGGAAGAAGTATATAGAGTTACTGGTCAATATGAGGATCAAACTTTTCAAAACACAGTAGAGAACAAACTGAAACAAATTGCAAAGGAAAATTCAAAGGAGTCTGGGTGGTTTTAGGAGTCAACGTAATCTCCAAGGGGAGACAGCGCTCTGCAACGCAGGCCTGAAAGGGATACAGTGCTATGCAAAGCACTGTGTACTGTTTAAGGGTGCGTTGGGGGAAGTGTATAAGGAAAAACACTACTATCTAACTCACTATCTTTGCAAATTTGGCTTTGAAAAAGTTTAATCTTTGTGTGTAACAACTACTGGGTGGATAAACAAAGCAAATCAAAGGCTAAGGCACCTAGATCTAAGAGAAATTCTCTCCAGCGGAGTCGCCAATTTGTTAGTCTAGAATTTTGAATTACGGATAAAACACACTTCCCCAGATAGATGACAATCTAGAACAACAAATTAAAGAATATATGACTACCTTTCCTAACTCAGAACAGACACGCAGAAAGGATTAGAGGCTTACTTGTAATCCAAGCGCTTCTAAATGGCTCCTTCTATCGCTTCCGTTGTAGCTTCAAATTCAAGCGGTTTGTAGGAAAAATGCTTCCTGCAAGCAAGAACACTAAAACAGCAGAAGATAGCAATAATACATATGTCTATTCAAGTTAGTTAGCTAAATCAGTAAAGCATAAACAATATACATCAACTAAGATCTTGCAATATGGAAAATCAAAGCCAATACAGATGCATATAGGGAAAAGTAAGTTGTATTCTTTATTGATGATAAAAGGAGAGGTTACAACCAAATGACTGATTTGAAGTGACCCTTTCAGCAATGATCCTCAGTCCCATCACAGTATAAATCTCTCCAACAGCTGTTACACAAATCTAACTCTCAATTGAAAATCCTCCAGCATTTCTCTACTCAAATTATTCCTTCTCAAACACTCAGATCTGTGTTCATTTTATAGATGAACTGAATGTATTTTTGCAATGAATGACTTTCCAATAATAGGCAAGACATGTTCCCAGTCATGTAGATGTCAAATGGACACTTGGATTCGAAGCTTGACACATGTGAACTCTTCTAAAAGGCACTGGCCAAGTGGATATTCTGGAACAATGAGAATTTTGCTCCCAATGTGACCAACGCACCTATAGATGTCGAGATGTGCTTTGCAGAGCAGCCTTGCATGGGGCTACCTACATATGCAATGCACTTAGTCCCCTTAGAGGTAGCATTGGTGAGTTCCCACATGTTATATAATAAAATTCAAACCTTGGAAACCTTTGTTTGATGAAAGTCATGTTTGATTTGTCTTGTTCTTGCCTTAGGGCATGTAGCAACTTGAAATGATAGGGAATGATAGACCCTTATTCATTGGTCCTAGAGATGATGTCCAGTTAACCAGGTCATTGGGAATGATGTCCAAATTGACCTATAACAAGGAGTGGCCATGTGTCGACACAGCGCTCTAGTGCATATCGAATGCATTACAAGATAATCGTTAACGGGGGAGAGGTAATTCCACGAAATGCTGAAATGCGATAAACCATGGACGTTGCAATGTTTCGATGTGACATCGTCATCGCAAATTCACATCAACATATTTAGTGTTTAGCGTTAATGTTATTTGTTATATCTTGCGATGAGTTAAAGATTGTTGATTTCGCTTTGTTTAAAAATTGTTGAAGCTGCGATAAAGACATCCGCTCTTGAATTATTTTGTATTTATGTGGGTCCATAACCCACATGTCCATGGTATTATGTAAATTGCAATTCTGTGTTGCATCAAGTGGTACCGGAGCAGGGAAATATTTCCTCCGAGAAAGAGTTTTGTGTGTAAAATAAGAAGGTGAAAATTTATTGAAGATTGGTGAGTGTGATCTTTATTTGTGTGCAGGTAGCATTCGAGGAAGGTGAGAAGATTTTGCAGCAGCCTAGAGCAAGGACTGCTCAAATGGTTCCAGAAGAGAGAACCAGAGAGATTCTGAAAGACTAAGCTCAGAGGAGAGAAGCTTGGTGAGGTAAGTGCAGCAGGGAGGACTTTCTACTGCAGAGGTTTTGTTGCATCTCATGGAAAGATCACAAAGGCAATTCCATAGAGGATGTCGGTAGAATTGTTGAAGAAGAAGATTTGGTACTGATAGCAAGTAGCAGACTTGTTACAGAGATGAAGAAGGCATATGACCATGAGGTCATAAGATTTTTGTACCTTGGGAGTTTGATGCAGGAGCATTGGACCACCGTTAATCATAATTGAAATGCAATACTACAAAAGTGAAACGTGGACAATCGTTTGTAAATGGGGCTAAATTCCAAGAAACAAAGCTAAAATTATGGATTCGATAAGTCTCTAGAAGATTTGAATTATTGTGATTATATTCCATGTAATCAAACAGAGAGAGTTCAGGGGTTAGTTGAGCGATTGTGGGAGAAAAACTCGTGGATTTTAGATGATCCACTCCTTTGTAATTTATTTATAAAATAAGTATGTATTGTATGTTTAATAAGGGCGGAGAATGCAATGTACCCTAAGGGCAAAAGTGTGATTCAATACATAGTGGCCTTAGCCTGTATTCGAGCTCGGAAATAATGAAATGTGTGTGTTTTTAAGTATCCAGGAATAGCCTGGATTTTGTATAATCTGTGTGTTTCATGACTGTTTTGATTCCAGTATTCTGTGTCCATTTTTCTGAGAATCTCAATCGTTTTATGAGCTTACGAGAAGCTCGGCAAAACTATGGTGTGTCATATTGTTCAAGTAAACTTGTTGTTAAGGTTTCAGAGTGGATTGACCAGCAGAGTGAGAGATCTGGAGAAGAGTGAGCAGTGAGGACTGTTAGATCCAAGCGTCGATCAACGGTGGAGATTAAATTGCAAACAAAGCGACTTCGCACATTAGCAATTATTATATTTATGTTTTAAGATTTCGCAAGTTAAATGATATACATTAGGGGAATTTTGAGGTCTAAAATGGGCCTCCTAAGGAAATAATAAAATAATAGCTAAACTAATAAAATAATATTTATGAATTTTCAATTCAATTTTTGCACCACAATCCATGTAACCATAGTTAACTTCAATTCAAAAGTTGTACCAAAATAAAAGTAATAAAAAAACTGTATTGATGTGACTATAAATAAGAATGAGCTTTTCAAGAAAAAGTCATTATCATTGAACAACTAATGCATTTTTCCTTTTTACTTAAATAACTTAAAATAAAATACAAATATAATTTTATAAATTCTTAATTATATTATATGCTATTAATTAAAATTTATATTATTTAAATTGTATAATAACATGTAATTAATATACTATATAAAAATAATATAATATAATATAATATAATATAATAAATGTATAGGGATATGCATTGTTTCTTTCAAGAAATATGAAATGACTATAATATATTTTTATTCAAAAAGTGTGAAATGACATTTATTATGAGTACTTTACTTTGACTTTAAAAGTACTTAGAACACTGCCATGGTTAACCATGAGTTTTTATCCACCATTGAGAATGTGACAAGTAAGTACCTTTAACTCAATAAATTCCACATCAACCATTAGGAATGATGTCATCCCCTAAAATGTGATTGGTTCTCATAAAGTGAATTTTAATTGTACATTTTCCTTAGGAGACCTATTTTAGACCTCAAAATTCCCCTAATGATCTTGCGATGCGGTGATGAGGAGTGGCCACGCGTCGGCACAGCGCTCTAGTACATATCGAATGTGATACAAGATAATCGTTAATGGAGGAGAGGTAATTTCGTGAAATGTTGAAATGCGATAAACTGTGGATGTTGTGATGCAACATCATCATCGCAACTTTGCATCGGCGTATTTAGTGTTTAGTGTTAGCGCTATTTGTTATATGTTGTGATGAGTTAAAGATTGTTTATTGTGCTTTGTTTAAAAATTGTTGAAGTTGTGATAAAGAGACCCGCTCTTGAATGCTTCCATATTTATGTGGGTCTTTAACCCACAGGTCCACAGTGTTATGTAATTTGCAGTTTCGTGTTGCATCACCATCCATGACCAATTTTTGAAGTTTCATACAAAGGAGGTGTTCAAATACACCTCTCTTTTGGTTTATATGTTTGTTTATTTTCAGTCCAACAGGTTCCAGTTTGAAATGAAAAAAATCAATGAAGGTTTTGAGTCTCAATCTATCATCTTCTGGACCACTCTACTTCTAAAAGAACAGAAAAATTATACATACAAATATTTTTTGGATTATTTGTGCATCCAGCCATCACCACACTCAGCAGTGGAGCAGAGCCAAGGGTGGATGAAGAAATCAGGAAAACTATGCAGCTGACAGATCAGGTAAAGATAGCAGATTGGTACTTGTACCAAAATTATACAGAGATCCGAGTCTATGGGTGTGAGTTAGCCCCCTACAAACTGCCAAAGTTCCTCTCCATGAGGGTCTTTGCACTGGAGTATATAAGGCAAATGCTACATGCAGATGAGATTCACTTTGTCTCTACAAAGAAGAAGTCCCATTTCAAAATCAAGGCACAAATTGGGGCTTTAATTTGTAACAGTAGAACAGTAGGGGAAGAGGCTGATAAGATACTAAATGGGATGGGTTTCAGCCACAGTTTCACTTGGTCTGATGACCCTGTAGGGATCATCTCCAAGAAGAGGGTGGAAAACAGGTCAACACCTTATGTCCACACACAGACCTGCAATTGAAAAGTATGCAAATCAAGCAGAATGGGTGACCAATACTCTGCAAGAACATGAGAACACGTGATTTCTACCTCATGCATCCAAACCCCAACCCCACAAGAAAGGAAGGGTGAAGAAGATAAAGAAGACAAGGGAAAAGAGCAAGAGAAAAAAATAGCGAGCAAGAGGCCAAGAGAGGACCAGTCACTTTCAGTGACAGATACCTCTAGCAAAGAATTCAAACTGAAATATAGGAAGAGGGCTAGAATTCACATGGCTATTGATCAAGGGGGTGAATCAAAGCAGCAGACAGTAATTCACATCATAGACACCCCTAGGTCATCTCCAACAGGTGGTCAAACTATGGCCTCCCCTACATCTTCAGCCACAATGTCTATTCAGAAACAGGGTCTGCAGACATCTACTTCTAGACCTTCCTTAGAAGGCCAAGAAAAATAATTTTATGACATATTCAGAGAGATAAAGTTGAGGAATGAGGTGATAAAGACTAACACCTATAACCAATTTTGGAAACATACCTCAAGTTCACAAAGCAGGTTGTTGTCTGCCTTTGATACTAAAAAGGGGAGGATGAAAATGGCATTTCTGGAAGCCCTAGTTCCACAGCCTCAAGGAGCGGAAGACTACAAAAAGGCATCATTCGAGTTCAGTACCAAGGACATCCACCCTATTGAACAAATGGAACTACACAAGCAGACTAGAGAGATGGTGGCCTCCACTTTGACAAGCACTGCCATGAGCTTGTCAAAACTCCAAGTATCTTTAGCCAATACCCAATCGCAGCTCAAGATGGAGAAAATATTTTCTATGGCTAAGGATTCAAGAATCAAATCTTTGGAAGATTTGGTAGTGAAGATTGGGTATGACCCAACCAATGTTAAAGCTATGGAGGAGATTTTGAAGAAAAATAATGCTGACATAGTAGCCCTCAAGAAACAACTTAAAATGTCAATAGCAGAAGACCCCTTGGCAAAGGGCGTTGAAGAAAATGAGTCACAAAACGTTGAGTTAATGAAGTTAATCATGGAATAGTCTGCCGAAATCAAGAAAATGGAGACATATATGGAGAATTTGTTGAAGGAGAAAGAAGAAGCAGCCCAGGTGGCACTCATCCCATTGGAAGTTGTGCCCATTTCATCAATTCCATCAGTTGTTCCAGCAACTGTTGGGGCATCCAGTGGGACAGATCAGTTGTCCAAGGCCATGCAAAGTATGACCCTCGAGTCACAAGAGATCAAAAAATTAGAGGCACAAATAGGCATCTTGAGGGATCAAAAGGCAAGATCTGAAACTACCCATGAAATAGCCAAAAATCATATTGAAAGGTTGGAGAAGGCAGAAAATGATTTTTCAGCCAGTAGGATTATGGGCCAAATGAAACTGATCATCTGGGGTAGTATCATAGAGTCAATGGATGAAATTTGGCACTCTAATCACATCATTTTTTAACAGAAAGAGTTGATTGACAAGTGTAGGGTTGCTATTGAAAAGGCCAATCAGGAGTTGGGAAATATGCCTACCACGACCCCCAAAATCATAAAGTTCCTGAACTCCAAAAAAAAGTTACGAGCTTGAATAATTGGATGTGTAGGACAGGACAGAGACCATACTTGAAGTGAAAAGGGTCCTCACTAAGAGGAACTTGGTGAGACAACTGGAGGAGAAGTGTCACGAATTAGATGTGGCTATTGGCATATTTTTCAACAGGATTGAGCACTTGAGGGAAAAAGGGTTGCCTTCACTATATGTAATTAATAACAATTTGATCCAGAAGGGAGATTACATGACCAATCTCAGGAAGACAGCTAAAGAAACCATAAATTTATCCAACATCAAAGGAAAAGTGACCGGGAAAGTTATCATGGAACTCTTGAGCAATGACATCTTCATCCAACATGAACTGAAGGATGTTTTCCTTGCTAGGCCCACTTTCAGCAAATATACAGAGGTGGATGAAGTGTATCGGTAGGTCGTAGGGACAATAATTCTAGCTAAGAAAGGGTGGGCCAAATTATGCATGTACCAAGATTGAAAGGCACAGGGAGCACGTTGGAAAAGCCACCGTTCAGCCAAAGGTGCCAGTACCGCATCAGAATAAATGATCCAGCAAAGTCGGTCTGAAAATTAGAACTAGGTGTCAGAGCCATTGATCATTGCCTCTTCATGTACACCTCAGCCACTTTTAGGTTTACCTTTTAATTCATGAAGAGCTATCAGAGTTAATACCACAAGTGGTGCTTTTCAGATGTATTTTGTCGTGGCCATTGCATGGCCACACTTGTCTAATTTTTGCTTAGTTGTAATTAAGGAGAGGTTGTCAAATTAGATAGTGCAATAGATGTAGTTTTAAGTTAAATACTGCATGTATTGTAATTATCAATAGATGTATTTATCAGTTAAATACTGCATGTATTGGAAGTATTAGGGGTTGGACCCTGCATTGTAAGAACCAATTGTATAGTAGCGCTGCAATTTTCTGATGTTGGGCATCAATAATAAGAGACCGTTTTACTGGATACTTGAGCTGTGTTATATGGTGATTTTTTTCCTTTGTGTATCAAATGTTTCCATTGTTTCCTTGTTGTGAATCATATTTATCTGATTGTAAATCATAAATTTTAGATCAATATTTTTTGTTAGAGCACCTTAATTATATTTGTGTTTACCATCTGAATGTTTTCTTCTGAAGTCTAGTTAGAGAATTCTTAAATTCTATTTAATCACTACTGAACATTACCATTACATCCACCTCATAATTCACAATGTCTCAAATATCCAATTATCATAGTTAGCTTGCCCTATGATGCTCCTGAAACGTTTATGGAACAAACCAACCTTTTACAACGCCATAGCCCAATGGATTAGTTTCAATAGAACTGCTCCTCCAACCAGCAAATCAATCAAAACAACTAATTCTCATAATCAATGTAACTAGCCTAACATCAGCATTCATAACATAAAGATAAAATTAAATCATAAATAGAGAGAGCCCTCTGTGAGTCTAGGAAGGCTAGGTCCTAGATTCAGAAGTTGTTTGATGTTGTCCTTTATAATTTACTCTTGCCAATATTATAAATTATAGAGCCATAACATAATGGCAACCATACTGGTGAATTATTGAAAATATTAACATTTCATTTGAACTCAGAAACCCCAATCAACACACTGTATGAGAAAGTACTTTCCAAGATTGGGTTTTTATATTTTTGCAAATTGTTGGCTCAAAAAGGTGACTGTTAAAGGTAACCTTAATGCTTCACATTAATCATCAACCCAGGTAAAGTATGTTTATTTCAAGAGTGCAAGCAAAGTATATGTGAGTGAAATCAGAGGTCAACAACTCTAGATCATTGTAAGAAACACTATCTAATTCTCAATGTTCAATCAATCAATTTCAAAGTAGAATATGAAATACTTCACACCAATCAAAGAATGAAACTCTAGTCTGATCTTATGCAGAAAGTAAACACTCAATGCTGAAATTAAAGATATTTTCAATTCAACAACAAGATTAATAAATTGAACAACAATAGAAAAGGAATACTTAATGTTACACCATTTTTTGGTCATCTAACCTATTATTATTAGATGGACCCAAGTACACCATGTAAGACCAATTTTACCCTAAGTAAAATTGCTTTCACTATGAAAATAACTTACTAAACCACCTTTATTAAGTTGTTTATGGTCTAAACAGGAAACCCCCATGAGGAAATATTAAATAAATCTACATTTGTTTGATTTTCCTCAAGGAATAATTAGTCAAACAAAATTTTAATTAATATTCTTGGTCATATTTAACCCAAAACATGGAAATTAATTAGATAAATCATTATTTATCTTATTATTTTCTAGGAATTATTATTTAAACCTTATTTAAATAATATTCTTTGTTAAATATGGCTATATCACCCATAAATAATTAAATAAATCATTGTTTATTTGATTATTACTCAACCACATCCTTAAAATGATAAATAAATCATTCATTTATTTATTATTTACAAATAAAGGGATTTGACCCAAGTCAAATTCCTTTTCCATCCAAAAAATATAATAAAATATTCCATAAAATTTGGATCTTGATTTGGTTAATAATATTTTAATTATGCATGGTAATATCTAGACTAACTCAATATTTTGTTATAAATATAAGGGTTTTTCCATTCATTCATTACCTTTTGTTGCCTAAAGATCACTTTGGATCTATACTTTTGGTTTGACTTTGATCCATCATCATTGTCATATTTTGCTACCATTTTTGTCTGGGTTTTCTACACCATCAAGAGAGAGGGATTTTATGTCTGAAGTGTTGAGGACTTACAAGAACCCATCCCAATGAGGAGAACTGGTAACACCCTTCTGTGTTTTCCTCCCAAGTGCCATTAATACGAAATTCATTCAACATATTATTGTCTTGTCTATTGGATGCATGGAGTAAATCTTGTTTTTTCTACTGCTTAATGTCTTTTGATGCATAGATCTAGATTTTTTGCAGCATTTATCTTGATCACCTAACTGAATATCTGAGGATATTGGCAGCCATATTTACTATTAGGTTTGTTTGTTATGCACAGCTAAAGTGGTCTTTTACACTTGGAATTAAGATTCATACTAACACTTAATAAACTGAAAAACAATCATGTATTAATATTTTGCAAGGGAATTATCTATAATTCGATTAATAACAGCCATCATAATTTAACAAAAAACCATATATTCACACTTTCAATGGAAAAACACAAGAAATAACAATGTGCAGAATTGAACAACAACTACTTAACCATGTTGAAATAAATCTAATGAATGTAAAAAATGTCACTCATTAGTAAAGGAATATTAATGACAAATTCAACCTATTTGCAAAAGAATTGTAACACACCACACTTGTGATTAATGAATTCAATTGTAATTCTACAAAGTGTAAACAATAAATAAATTGCGAGAATCAGTAGATAAACATATAACACAAAATAGTAGGAGAACTCCCAAGGACCGGGTCCGTAGCCTCCATAATTCTTTTTCCAAGAAATAATCAGATCCAGCTTATAATGAAAACGATAACTCTTTCATTAATAAATAGAACAGATACATTATCATGAGTTCACAGGCTCTGTCTAAATAAAATGTTTATTACATAAAATTACAATACACGGAAAAAACTCTACTTTTTCTCTTTCACCTACAACCTTTTATAACTCAAGGAGAAACAAAACATAGAATAATGAATCCTCAGGATCATGGAGATCCTGAGGCTTTGTAGTCATCAGTTCAAATTCTTCAAATATAGTCGTGTGTTTTCATCTCTTGCTAATTTTCAGGAACCAGACACGATTGCATTTTCTTTTCTTGACTGTTGTTGTTTGGTCGTTTAGTCAACAGTTAATTTGTTCAGATTCCATATCAATAAAGACAACAAAGTTACTTTTTATACAATTAAAGACATTATTTATTAATAATTCATTCTACCCTACTTTTACATTATTATCCTTTTATTTATTTCTAAAATTAATGAAAACATATAAAAGTTAATAATAAATCATGCTAAAGATAGGGGTAAAATCTACCTTTTTCTCGACCCAACATATTCCCCTTCTTACCTTTTTGGATGTCCTCGTGAAAACAGATGATTTAGATGTATTTGAGTTAGGGAATGGGAAGGATATACCTCTTCCTTATAAAGTAATGCATAATCATGATGGTAGTCTTCAGGAGGGTACCATATGATGTGGCATCTATATCTGCATCCTATCCATGTAGGACCCATATTTAAAATTAGATTACTATACAGATGAAAATGAGAAGTAACAACTTTAAAATTATTGTAACCAAATGGCTCTCTCATTAGGGGAATTTTGAGGTCTAAAATGGGCCTCCTAAGGAAATTACAAAATAATTGTGTAAATAATAAAATAATATATGATTACATCATCAAATTTTAGAGGGAAAAAGGAAAAAAGTACTTTTTCAACTCGTATTTTCAACTTATCTCCCAAAGTTTTTACTCAAATTTCGAGTGGGATTAATCGTTGGATGAAAAATATAATTCCTAATCCAAGGAGTACCCATGTTGCATACTTTTGATAGAACCTGCTACATGGAAAATGAGAAATACATGTAAAACGTGATTGCAAACACGTTTTTTCATGTATTTCTCATTTTTCATGTAGCAGGGTCCATCTAAAGTATGCAACATGGGTAATCCTTGGATGAGGAATTAAATTTTTCATCCAATGAGTACTCCTGCTCGAAATTTGAGTTAAAACTTTGGGAGATAAGTTGAAATGTGAGTTGAAAAGTAGTTTTATTATTTTAATATTTTTAATATTTTTATTCTTTTACTTAAAAATGGTGAATCATCCCCCATGGTTGACACCATCATCTTGAATCCTATTGGTTCTTATAAAGTTTATTTTGGTTGTACATTTTTCTTAGGAGACCCATTATAGACCTCAAAATTCCCCTAATGATTCTTAACGTAATTGGTAGAGGCTTGCCATCTTTGTTTAGCTGCGAATAAAGCTTCCTCTTGAATATCCTAGAAGTATGTTTTCCCACTCTATACAATATATTTTTGAACTGGCCCCAGCTTGGATATCGCTCCTTCTCATTTCATAAACCTCTAATGTTGAATGAATAAATGTAGGGGTTTTGTAGGTTCCCCTATGACCCATAAATCTAGCCCATGTTCTATTTTCTGGAAAAAATTGTAGGCATTAGCCCAACTAATATTTTTTTTTGTAAAATATAGAAACTACTAAAACTGAATGTCCCCAATGAAGGGACTGGGGTTACTATCTCTATCATCTTCTAAAAAGAAATTATGCAAGTACATTTCTCACAAAAGGTATTAGACCTGTTCATCCTGATCATTATAACATTGGAAAAACTCTTTAATGGATTTAAATGTAATAGGCTTCCCTAATCTAACAACTTTGATCTTCAATAACAAATACCTTTCCACTAGAAATAACGCATAATTGGTGGTTGATGCTATGCAAGATAACACATCTGAGTAAAGAGAAAAAACAACACTGTTTTGTTTCTTAGATTATTCTAGTTGATCATGTGCCCTTTTCACTTTTACTCTTTCTTCCCTAAGTTGGGCAAAGGTCTCATCTTCTGTTGCAGTAAGGTCAGTAAATATTTTTAGTAATGTCTGATGTTCTTGTAAAGGCACTAATTCCTTTCGATACCGGGCCAATTATTGCCACATTTGGGTCAATTCATTATGAAGGTTTTGATTAGCAGATCTCTGTGCGAAAGGGGTATAAGCACGTGTTTCCTCTGTTCAATTTTCTTTTTCTTCTGTAGGTATCAAATTAGTTTGCACAGAGACTTCAGCAGCATCTACCTTTTGTGTGACAAAATCTGTTTTGGTTTCCATCGTATCTAATTCCTTTTTAGGCTTCTAAAATTTATCTGCCTCCTTCGACAATTATCTTAAATGTTTCACTGTTTTTCTCAATTTTCTTTATTTCCTACGTATTTTTATCAACATAGCCCAAGTCGATTTTTTCTTCAAAGGGGTTCTGGCAGGGGAAGGTGGAACAACAACTTTAGGTTCAGGAAGGGTTATGCCAACATTACGGTTATAATTTAATGAGATAATTTTTTCTTCGGGCACTAAAGAGGTTGTGTCAACATTGATATCTTAGCTAGGTAGAGCAATATTTTCTTCAGGTGTTAGAGGAGTTGTATCAACATTTATGTCTAGGTATAATAAAACAATATCCCTTGACTGATTTCTAGACTCTGATGCTCTCTCTATTAGGTCTTCCTTATTCAAAAATTCATTATCAGAGGGAGATAAATCCCTCAAATCCTGCAATTCATCAGTAGAAGGTAGGATTTCAGTGTGACCAGAATTGCCAGTAGAGGCAGACTAGTTTGAAATATCCCTCTGCTCCTCAATTTGTTGAAATGGGCTTCTAGCTTGACAAGATGCTCTCATCTATTATAATAATTGTGTTATTTCCTCATCATAACCATGTAAAGGTGCATTGTGAGGGCTCACAGGGGGTGTATAGGATGGCCCTGTTTCTTATGGAAATGTTGACATATATCACTAATGTTTTATTCTTTCAGACCATCTCTGTTTTACTAGACCTGAGGTCGAGACACAGGTTCTCTTCCCTCTAGCTTTGTTAGGGATTGGTAATTCTATTCTTGGACACTCAATTTCTGCTCTATCAGGGTTTCCTTCAGGGGAAGGTAGGGCAGGATTGAAAAATTTATCCCATGCTAACTGATGTTTTTTTAAGTCATGAAAAATGATCAATTTTATTAGGGCCATGATGGCTAACAACTGCCTGAGGGTTTTTGGCTTTCCTAATCTGAACAACAATGTCATGCAATATAGAATTCAAGAAAAAAGGTAAATTAACTAAAATATTTTGTTTGAGTACAGCTAACAATTTGAGTTGACGAGACTTTACCATGTCTTGGCGTTCATCACATGTGATATAACTTTGGATGATGACTGCTAGTTATCACTCGGGTTGCTTCAAAGATGCAGGGTCCATACCTTTTCCTTTTCATACCAATTGCTCATCTGGGTCTTGATATACTGAAACTGCTTCTTGTATGAGGACATGTTTATCATTCCACTTTTTCCCTTCCATTGGAAGTCTAAAGACCTCAAAAATTTCTTCTTCAGAGACTGGTATAATTATTCCTTTAAATATGGTGTGCCCTTCCCGCAGGTTCTGCAGGAATTCAATTGCTATCTCCGTGTTGAACCCTTGTAGCTTTTCCATATATGAAATCCAACTAGATTGTTGGAGAATAGTGTGAGCCAATTCAGTAACTTGAAATTTTTTGGGTTCATTGTGAAGAGAATTTCCACCCATAGTTATTATGTTTTTGGAACTAATTTCTTCACCCTTCTGCGTGCGCTTTTCTCGGCTATGTTAGTTAAAAAAAATAATACAAACACTACATGCGGCTCTTATAAAATTTATTATTGGAAATGTGACTCCATGATGTTAATGCAATGATTCTATTGTCTAATCAACCTATCTAAATAGAGTCTCATAATTAATTCCCATCCCTGTTTATTATAGTATTCACACCCCCTCCACTGAGAGAAGGGCATCCACGACCTTTAAGCACAAGAAAAGAGGAACAGTGGCAGAAATCATAAATGCACATGAAATAGAAGTCGAAGGCTAGAAATCATAACAAATGTAAATAAGGTGGAAATTACCAAAATGGTAGAAAAGGAGAGGAGTAATTATTATGAAAATATTTCCCATTTTGATGGCATAATATGACGCTAGCATGAAAGGTGACAGATTATGATGGATGTTGTTATCACTCGAATCGATATAATCAAGATAATTAATCCAAAATCAAAGTTGATTATGCATATAGGTTATTATAATGATAAAACTTATTCAAAAAATAGGTTCCACTTCAGGAATGGATCAATAGGATATAGGGCATGTAAAATAATTGGTTGTTTGTAAAAAATACTCCAATAATACAAGCAGAGCCATTACTGCTAGCAACCGTCCATAGTCTTGATAGGGTTGTTGTTTTAAACCAAAAAATGAGCCAGAATCCTCTATTTAAAAGTAGACACTTTCTGTGTTTTATGGAGACCACTATGCTGGTGTGGTGGCTAGATATTCATAGTGCCATTCACAGGTATTTAACAGAGTGATCAAGTCATCTTGTGATGAGACCTCTTGTACTTCAAGCAGTTTTAGCTATCAAGATGGTAACTACCCTAGTGTGGTGGCCATTGTGGGAATGTCACCTATTATATCCTCATGATCATGGTAGGCTGGATCGTAATGAGACACCCTATGCTCTCTTTTCTTTAAAAAAAATCACATAGAAATATATTTTCTTTTAGTATAAATGGAGGGAGGTTCATTAACTCCTTAAGAATTAGGGATAGTGTAAGAAGTAAAAAGAATGCCAATACAAATGATGCCCTTATTCCTATATCCTCATGCCAAATAGAATTACCACTTGAGAGTGCAAAAATATAAACCATCATAGAACTATGATAATGGATCGTGTGATAATATACCTGAACAGGAGGTATCCAACCATTCATTATATATATATAAATCGTTTCAGTTTCCAAAGTAAATATAGCCATCAAAATTTCAAAAAAACATAATATTAGTAATATCACTACTTTTCCCTTATTTAGGTGAAAATTCGTCATTCAATAAAATGGTTTTTATGGAAAGAATGTGTAAAGGAAGAGTGGATATTAAAAGGAAATCATCAAAAGACAAAAGGAAAAAGTTTGCTACTTTGAACAAAAAATTTTGTAAAAACAAACAACAACAAGAATGTATTTGTACAATTGGTTCGAACAGCAGATGTTCAATTGATTGAACAACAACTATTCAATGGATTGAACAAAAAAATGAATTTTAAGTTTAAGAAAAAAATGCTAAAAAAAAATAGTTGTTCAATTGGATCAAACAACAGTTGTTCAATCGATTGAACAACAACTATTTAATGGATTGAAAAACAAAAATATTAATAAAAAACACGTTGAAAATAGATGTTCATTTGGTTTGAACAACAGCTATTCAATTAATTGAGCAATAGTTGTTCAATCAATTGAACAATGGTTGTTCATTTTTTTGAACATAAAAAAAAAACCAAAAACACACGAAAGGAAAAAATGCGGTTGTTCATCTTCTTTGAACAACAGTTGTTCAATCTATTTGAATAGAAGAAGAACAATCAAAAGAGAAAGAAATGGAATTCTTTTATACAATGATGAAAAAACTATAAATTACAATAAAATGCAGGAAGCATATATACACTATTTACAAATAAAGAAGTATGACATTTTTTTGAAGTTGAAGCTACCGGGTCATTATTCTCTACAGCTAAAATTTGGATAGTGGGATCATCACACACCTGTTGGCAGAAAGACTCTTTTGTGAGTGGCTTATAATAGAGGCGCACTCAGTGTCCATTGTCTCAAAAGGTAGAGTCGGATCCATATATGGTGGTCAAGGTAATGGTACTGTTGTTGTGCACTTCATGAATTTTATATGGCCCGAGCCACCTTGTTTTTAATTTACCCGAGAAGTCTTGGAATCTGGAGTTGTAGAGGAGTGCCCAATCTCATTTTTGGAACTTCCTCTTTTTGATGAGGCTTTCATGCCACTTAGCTCTTTATTCCTAAATAATTGCAGTTCATTGTAGAGCAAGTAGTCGTGCTTCATCTAATTCGTTTATCTATTGAAGTATTTTAACTGGGGCCTCTGTCAAATACACCTCCACTTCCTGGGATGTTCTAAGAGTCTTTATCTCAAATTCAATAGGAAAAATTGGTTCCTTTCCAAATACCGGGTGGTACGGAGAATATCCTGTAGTTTTTTTCCTGTTAGAAAATTATATGTTACAAAGAAATGCAACACATAAATTATACAGAAACACAAACACAGGAAAAACACATAAAACCAGAGAGACATATATATACATGGTTCACCTATTTTGGGCTACATCCATCTTGAACAGCCAGTCCTTCCTTTCTATTATCCAGCAAAATGAAGAGACACAACCTACAACACATCCGCTGTAATATCCTATGCTCTCTCTCACAGTCTCCCTATTTGTTTCTCACTCTTAGAATACACATACCATACACAGCCGCAGTACAATACCCTCAAACAAAATGAGGGGTTTCCTTCTAGGGTGAAAAAACCTAAATTAAACATAACTTCTACTTCCAGGTCATCTGCCTAATGGACAACCCAGATTGACTAGAAATTACAATACTTTTACAAGGCAATTTTACACCTGTTTTTAGCTTCAGAGGCGCTTGCCCCGAAACCCCCTGCCCCCCCTGGCCCCCAAGCTACATTTAATTATAGGCGACATTTCCGCCATGTTTAGTGCAGGGGTCCAATGTTGTAATACAAAATAAAGAAGATAATCAGGCTCCACACTCAACAATATCCCACTTGGAGACTGATTGTATAAACTGCACCGCTACTTCATTTGTTGGACAATGACTCCACTTTGGACCTGGTTGTTTCTCATCTTCATCATCATACTTGAAGACCAATTGAAACTAAGCATAATATCAGTTTCTCCCTGGTTACAACTTTTGTTAGCATATCTTCAGGATTCTGGCTAGTGTGTATCTTTTCCAGCTTCAACTGTCCATCTTCCAACACTGATCGTATGAAATGTTACTTGAATTGTATGTGCTTAGTCCTGGAATGAAATTCTGAGTTATTTGCAAGATGAATGGCACTTTTTCTATCATTGTATAACGTTCCCATATCATGCTTATTAGCCAATTCATCCATAAACCTTTGTAACCAAATCATTTCTTTACTAACCTCTGTAGCAACAACATACTCTGCTTCTATTGTTGAAAGTGCAACAACACTTTGGATTTTTGAAACCCAAATGACTGTTATTCCACCTACATTAAATACACACCCTGTAGTTCTCCTCCTATTATCTCTGTCACCTTCCATATCTCCATCAACATATCCCTGTAGAGCAATGTTTGAACCACCAAAGCATAATGCTTGATTTGTGATACCTCTCAAATATCTGAGAATCCATTTCACTTCCATCCAATGTTCTTTTCCTGGATTGTTCATGTACCTGCTTACAGCTCCCACTACATGTGCAATATCATGCCTTGTGCAAACCATTGCATACATTAAGCTTCTAACTACTGACGCGTATGGAACTTTAGACATATAATCCATTTATTCTTAGGTCTCGGGTCACATCTCCTTACTAAGTTTGAAATGGCTAGAAAAAGGTGTACTAACTGGTTTTGCATTCTGCATATTAAATCCTTTCAACACCTTTTGTATATACTCATTCTAGGACAATGTTAATTTGTGATTTTTCCTGTCTCTAGTTCTTCTCATACCAAGGATTTGTTTTGCAATTCCCAAATCCTTTATTGCAAATGAATTTTCTAATTTTGTTTTGAGCACATTTATTTCCTGCATGTTAGACCCTATAACAAGCATGTCATATACATACAATAAATACATAATATAGCTACCATAATTTTTCTTTTTCAGATAAACACAATGATTAGAGTGACATCTAGTATAACCTTGTTCAGACAAAAACCCGTAAAATTTTAGATACCATTTCCTTGGAGCCTATTTTAAGCCATACAAGCTCTTCTTTAACTTGCACACTAATTTTTATTTCCCTTTGACCTCATATCCTTCTGCTTGCTACATATAGGTCTCTTCCTCCAAATCTCCATGGAGAAATGTTGTCTTTACATCTAACTATTCAAGATTCAAATCTTCTACTGCTACAAGACTTAAAATAGTTCTAATTGAAGTCATCTTAACAACAGGAGAGAATATTTCATCAAAATCAATTCCTTTCTTCTGTTGTAGCTCCTAAAGACAGCCTTGAGTTGTATAAAGACTAGTGCCTAGGACATCTTAAATGCAAGGAGCATATGAATCAACTGATTGGCGTTGACAATGTTAGGCTCTCATGCTATAATCTCTCAGATGAACGATTTTATTAAGGGTGAAACAAAGACCCCAAAGTTAAACACAAAAACTATGAAAATTGTAGAAACTAAGTCCAAAATTCAATAGATAAATGCATCAGATTAAGACAGAATGTTGTAAAGGGGGCTGATTTCTAAAATGACGACATAGATATCAAGTAATATGTGGGAGATGACAGTGGCAGAAAATGTAGTGTGATGTTCACTATAACTGGGCTTACTCAAGGATAAGAATCCATATATATTGGGCCTATGTAGAGATAAGAATCCATCTATATGGACAAGTTCAAAAATAAGAATCCATTGTAGATAACATCAGAAGAAAGGTGGAAGAGATGGAAAATGAAACAAAGTACCCTGCCTAAGCCTATTTGAAGTGTTGTGTATGAATAAATATGAGTAACTATTATGATAAATTCACATTTACACATAGGAGCACTCACATTCCAGAGCATCAGATACAATAAATGTGGAGAGATACGAAATGAACATTTGTATTAAAATGACTGAGAAGAGTTACAAACTGTGAATCACTCAGAGCGGAATCCCCAATTCCAAGAAAGCTTCTTATTACTGAGTCCCTATGGGATCTTCAACATCAACTATCAAAATTCATACAACATACATACAGAACACTTGAACTAGTGAGTCCTTTGGAAAATCTAGAACCTTTTCTTAGTGTTTGCTTCCTGCTTTTATAACCTCTGATTCCTGTGTGAGAGAATATATTTTCGAGAAAATATATGCCACACATGATGGTATGTTGTTGTAGGTCTAAATAAAAAATAGAACTGATGATGAGGTAAAACTACCTCTCATCATCTTACAATGCAGGCCTAAAGCCATTTATAATTGAAATGCAAACAACATGCTAACTAGGAGTAAAAACTGCAAAAATGAAATAAGGATTTCACCTGAAATGACAAAGTGAAAAGAGCATAAGGAAAAAAAGGCCACACGGGCCCAGTCATGCCTAATCATCATTGTTTGGTGAGGTAGAGCTCCTGCTATTGCTAGCGAGGGCAATACCGTTAGTCGTGGGAAGGAGTGGCCTTCTGTACTGGAGGGTGCGGTGCTGCTAGTAGTGGCTAAGTGGGTCTTCTGCTGATCAGTGTGTTTAGGCCTTTAAAATCTGATTCGGGCCCATCGATATTGCTTTAAGGCCTTATTTAATCATCCTTTTCTTTAAAATTGAGTCTTCATCTTCAATTTGTGGGTTAAGCTTTTAATTTTCTGAGTTGGACCCTTAGCCTTTTTTCTTTTGCTGACAGGTACTTTATTTGTGTGCGAGAGGGTTTCATTATGTAACCAATGCTTATGAAACAATTGGTTAAAATGTGGTAATTAACCCTTTATGTCCCCCTTTTGCCTTTGATCAAGCCATCTGAGGATCGTCACCCTTGGCCTTGAGCCACTGTGATTGGCTATGGAATGGACCACGTACTTAAAAATGCCATGAAAAACCTACATAGACAACAAACCAAATTAAATAAATCCTGCGATGAGTGGTTGACTGCTTCAAAAGGCTCGAGTGAAGACAGAGGAGCAGTGTGGAGGCAAGAAATGTGGCGGAGGTGTTTCTATGGAAAAAATAGTGCTTAAATGTGATTTGGTGTGAAATCGCGCAGGGTTAAAGTGGTAAGTGGTAATGGGCCAAATGAAAGCGATACAGCTAGGTGGGCGATGCGTGTCTTTAAAAAGCTGCCCATTTTGCATGGAAAAAACACGATCACATTGTTCAATGAAATGAACGCGAAAATGAATGAGAGTTGTCTGATCTAGG